>JAVTVY010029825.1:0-12554 GCA_036873755.1 Hanleya hanleyi | reverse complement strand
CGGCGCGCAAAGGTTTCCACCGCTCCGCGGTGGAAACCTTTACACTGCGCGCCGGGGTCAAAGGTCAGTTCCGGTCACCTTTAGCGACGTACACCAAACAGAAGCGAGTATTGCGGGCCGCGGAAAATGTAGACATCCTGACACAGGTGTATACTATCTGCATCGAGTTGACCGAATAACACGCGTTTCAAGGTAGCCCACCCTTCTGGGGTTAAAGACACACGCGCTGGTTCCGCTGTGCACCAACAGCGGGAATCATTATCAAATAATTCCACACGTTCAGGGTATATTTCTAACGTACAATCTGGAGTGAGTGTACGGGTGGCTACAGATTTTTCTTCTGGATACAGCAGATCATGCACTTCCGTAATAATCGCTTTCAACGCTTGCCATAAGGCCGGTCGCAGTAATATAGCCGCACCGCCGCACTGTTCAAGCCGTGGAAAAAAAGAATTCGTGCTGCCACTCCGTAGGTAGACACCGACACCAACATGCATAAAATCCATTTCGGGTTCTTTGCCCTGTAATAAGCGTGCGAATTGCCCCCACCCCGATAGGGTTAAACACAATTTCACTTCTTTCGGGTGCTCTTGGATAAGCTGCACTTCTTCCTCATACACTATGAGAATGACATCTGACGTCAATTGAAAAAACGCCAGTTCCTTGCCCAGCGATGCCATAATGAACAATGACAAAAATACTAGTCCGACAAAAATTTATATAGACCGATTCTGGCTAAGGGAAATAATAAAAAATACCCGGTAGAAAAAACTAATTAAAAATTAACCCTGCCATTTTTTGTAAACGGGCCCCGAGTGCATAAAATTGAGAGTGTTGAATCATTAACATGATAAAATAATATATTATCATTGCTGGTGGCTATAATATCAAATCGTCATAATTACCCGACCATTCCTAGTACTCTAAAATAGTCAAACCCAGAGACAATACAGGGGCAAAAATTGGCAGTACTCTTGCTGCCCAAACGCATTAAGGGGGCACTACTCTGCAGGTCCCAAACGCATTTTGAACGAAACAAACATTCAGGAAAAATGGGGAACCCGCAACTCTGTTGCCACGCGCAGCGAAAATTGACCCGCCAACTGCGGTGAATGTGCGTTCTTCATGAAGGCACTGTTTTTCTTGATTTTGTAGAGTTCTCATGAACGAAACGAGCTGGAATTTTCAGGGCATGCGTATCGAATGATAAGGAATAGACTTCCACTATTTTTAATCCAGAAAATTAATTTATGTTTAATGGTCGGGGGTTTTCTGTATTTTCGCACGCCAAGATTACGGCTCGAAAACCCGCTAAAACATTAAAAATCATGGTGTAGAGAAGGGGTAGACGGCTGAAATTGTTAATACGAGTTCCTGATTTATCTGAGATGAATTGGAACTAAAAATTCTACGGGGGCTCACCCTGATTGGAAAATGACACCCGTTTATAATTGAGAAAGAAACACACAGCGAATTTTTCAAGAAGTTTCCCAGCTAGAGAATGGACTGCTCTAACCCACGTCCGCGCATTTGAACCAATCAAAAAATTCGGGAAAAGATCAGCATTTTTCCAGCTATAGAATGGACTGCTGTCGCCGGAGTCCGCGCGAACTGCATATATACTGTCACCTCCGGACCATCGGGCATTCGAAACAATTTTTCAGACACTGGAAGACAGGATGGCATTGAACAACAACAATGTACGACTCAGTCGTCGAAGACGGAGAGCCATGCTGGGTGAAATTAAGATATTTTGGGAGAGAGAATTAACGGGATGGGTGGATATGTTGGAGGGAGGTGTCAACGCAAGAACAACATCGACGGCGAATAATGTACGTCGTTTGTTAAACGCTGTTGCCGACATCAATGTAAACAACGAACGATGGCTGGTGCTATTACAGCGAGTGTTGAGCCAAGAGAGGCACCCCATCCCTGCGCCGCCTGCTCGGCCTGTACAAAGAGTGATACCCATGCGAAGAACTGCCGCTCAGACAACGCCAGTCTTCCCTTTGGAGGATATTGGACTCCCGGACATTGAAGTGCCACGCATGACCATACCTCCGGCGACATTCCTCAATCATTTGCCCATAGTGGTGTCTTCGGAGAGCGAAGAAGAAGAAGAAGAAGAGGTTCAATATGTGCATTCAGTGGAGCCAGCCTGTCATCAGGAATAATAATAATTCCTCACAGGTAGATGTTATTACGGAGAAAGTAGACAGGAAAACTTCTCTGCAGAAGAAAACTGCATAACAAATTGATTTCCAAACGTCCTTTTCAGGATTTGCGTGTAATAAAAAAAAAAAAAAAAAAAAAAATACTTTCGAAAGAGGATAATTCTGATATCTTGGCACATCAAATCAAAGCATACAGCCCCGACCCGTTTATATTTTTTTAAACTGCATTCACCCAAATAAACAATCCCTGGCCGATATCAACCAGTCCTTATCAGGACTAATCTCTGTATATATATACACAGAATTTTTTCGCTCGCCCCATTAATTAATATTACACAGTGCGAATGATAATGGATTAAAAATTTTATTTTTTGTTGAACCCAGGCATGTGACTAAAGTTTAGTTTGATATATAATAGCCCGAAACATAACGGGAACTGCCAATTTATAGGACAGGGGATATATGTGGTGCGTGATTCTCATGTTAATTTTTTTGTGCGTGGTTAGAAGTCTCCCTTTCGGAAAAGATGGGTGGTTATAAAAATAACCGTTGAAATATGTAATAATAATAATTACATCGTTGAGAGGGTCTGCTGTTTTCTCTCCGCACAAACAAAGCATGTCAAAGGTATCAATTGACATACTATGGGCGTGTTGGCTTGGGCACACGTGGGTATTTGTGCCCGCTGATGGATGCATTTTTCACACAGTGCCTGATGAGCGCAAGGCGAGATCGCGAACTTTGCAAACTGGCAACTACATTCCACACAAGGTAAATATAAGTTGCTTTGGCGTTCCGTGTTATAGCCCAAGGTGGAGGTGGTGATGGCCCAGACATAATGCATTTCGTCTTGGATTTTTTGTTGCCTTATTTTTCTGTCTCTAATCCGCTTGGTTCTGGCATCTTTTCTCTTCTTCCGCTGCTGGTCCCTCTCTCTATCGTTGATCTTTGCCTCCTTGTCATCTTGACAATCTTCTTCTGTATCATCTTGTGCCTGTTCTTTGTCTTGTGGTTTCAACAGAGTTTCTAATATGGAATCTATATTGTCAAAACATGGGTAGACGTCTGGATCCGGTGTAGCTGCAAGGGCGAAGAAATTATCCAGGTGCGATGTTTCTGGGGGATTTTCACAATGGGCTGGAGTTGACGCAGGATAGGTCCGGGCTTGAGGTGGTGATGGAGGAAATATCTGTTTCATTATGTCATCTAGCCAGGGTTGATGAGGTACCAAATTAATGATACCGCCGAGAGGTTGTTCTTCATCTTCATCATGAGTTGTAAACAAGTCTGGTGTGTCAATATCGAGGATTTCTGCCAGGGGTGGTTCCATGACTGAGCACTCACATTAATTGTGAATAATATTGTAAAAATACTACGCTATTTATAGGGTAAAAACGCGGACGTAGGCGAGAACACTCTAGCTGTGTCGTCGGCTACGCTCAACAAAAATATATTTGTGTTTCTTTTGCAATTTGAAAAGGCTATAATTTTACAAGAACTATGAGTGCACCTATATATTTTATTTCCATTTAAACTCAAGCAATTGATAGTCTAATATTAAAAAATTTAACAACCTAACGCTAAAGTATGTCCTTATTTTATTAATTTTTAGCGATTTTAAACTCCATAAAGTTAGTGTACGGTAGTATAAAACACCAGGTACATTGGAAATAAAATTGATTTTCTTGGCTAAACAAATACGTGTAGACTATGGATTACAGTGTTATCATAATTCCGTGAAAATTGAAACGGATTTATCGGAAAAAATAGGAAATTTTTATGCTTAAGTAACACAGCAAAAAAACACTGTGGGCAAGCCTATTGTTGCACTAACTGACACTGGCCGCCATGTTGTACTCACCTCACCTCACACGACACAAAAACTGGCCGCCATTTTGAACCCACCATGCACTGACTGACACCACACACGACACAAAAACGGGCCGCCATCTTGAACCCACCATGCACTGACTGACACCACCACACGACACAAAAACTGGCCGCCATCTTGGTCCCACACCAAAAAGGACACATAAACAGACTGCCATCTTGTACACACCACAGCCGACTTAAACTATAAATAACGTGTAAAATTGACATTTTATTCACAAAGACAATGATGAGTTCCTCCAGAAGACGAGCACTATTTACACACCATCCGCCTAGAGATCCGAGAAATGGTGCTGCTGCGGCTGCTGCCACAGAACATAGAGAGATAGTTAGCGTTGAAGAAGCTAATGGAATGATGATAACGACAAGTTTTCAACAAGTTATTGAAGACGAAGCCACGTTAATACGCAGTACAGAAGAGCTGGCACAGCTCAGGCGAGCTGTAATTGCAGAAGAAGATGGCAGATTGCAACGACAACAAAGTCAAGATCATTTATGCATATGTCAGGAGTGCTGGGTGACGCTCACGTGTGTTGGCGATACGTGTCATTGCGTTGAGGCTGGAGAAAACCATCTCAAAGTGAAGTGTCCCATATGTAGAAAACATGTGGGGGGGCATCAAAAGAATATACCGCGCCTAAGTGTGTCGTGTGACACTATCAACGGCCCTTTTCAGGGCCAACCCATCTTTCCGGAAGTGGAAACTTCTTTTATTAAGCACACCAAATAACACCAGCTCCCATCATCCTTTTCCCCCAAAAAAATCAAGAAAAAATTTTTTTTTACTATTTTTTTCAAATTATTGAAAAAAAGGGGAAACATTGCAGTGGGGGGACATGGGGAGGGGGGGAGGGAAATGGAATAGCCAAAAAAAATTTTTTTATCATTGAATAAAAAAGAAAAAAAAGATTCATGGAGCCAAAAAAAATCTTTTTCATTTTATATGTTTTTTTAATAATTAAATATTGAAATTAAGAAAGGGGAGGGGTGAATTGGAGGGGGGGACAGGGGAGTAAGCAAGGTGGATGGAATAGCCCCCATTTTTTCTTTAATAATGAACCCATGGGGTTGAGTGAGGTATCAAATTGAAGGTGAAGTGAAGGGGCATGTAATGGGTTGGGTATGGATTGAACTATGGGCATTTTGCGCATGCGCGGTAGCCGAAAGGTATGAAAATAGACGTTTTTGGAGGTAGGAGATAGCCAAAAAAAAAAATTTTTAAAATGGACCAATGGGGTCGAGTGAGGTATCAAATTGAAGGTAAAGTGACGGAGCATCTAATGGGGTGGGTATGGGATTGAACTATCGGCCTTCTGCGCATGCGCGGCGGCCGAAGGGTGTGAAAATAGCCTTTTTGGGGTTAGAGGCGTCCCTAATGGTCCAATCGGGTCGAGTGAGGTATCAAAGTGAAGGTGACGTGAAGGAGCATCTGATAGGACTGGGTGTGGGCTTGAATTAGGGTGATTCTGCGCATGCGCGAAGGCCGAAGGCTATGAAAATAGCCTTTTTTGGAGCTAGGGGAGCCCCTAATGGTCTAATGGGGACGAGTGAGGTATCAAAGTGAAGCTGAGGTGAAGGAGCATCTAATGGACTGGGTGTGGGGTTGACATATCGATAAAAAATGGATATGACCTTGAACTGATCACGTGACCTCCCCGTGATGACAAATACCCAGAACCAAGTCAGTACATGCATCCCATAGTCCCAGGTCACGCCCGATTCACGCAGACCGGAAGTGACGTCATACACCTGCGCACAACCGTGATGGAAAAACCCAGAACCAAGTCAGTACATGCATTCCATACAGGCAGACGAGGTCAAAATACTCGCTTCTGATTGGCTGTCAAAGGTCAGGTAAGTCAGAGTGCTCCACAAAGTAGTGCAATGAATACACCCCTTTCCCTAAAAATCGACTCCTCTTATACGTTTTTCTATCCACCTCCCACCACACGACACAAAAACTGGCCGCCATTTTGAACCCACACCATCTTGTACCCACCTCCTACCACACACGACACAAAAACTGGCCGCCATTTTGAACCCACACCAAAAAGGACACATAAACTGGCCGCCATCTTGAACCCACCATGCACTGACTGACACCACCACACGACTCAAAAACTGACCGACGACACAAAAACTGGCCGCCATTTTGAACCCACCATGCACTGAGACACAAAAACTGGCCGCCATTTTGAACCCACACCATCTTGTACCCACCTCCTACCACACACGACACAAAAACTGGCCGCCATTTTGAACCCACACCAAAAAGGACACATAAACTGGCCGCCATCTTGAACCCACCATGCACTGACTGACACCACCACACGACTCAAAAACTGATCGACGACACAAAAACTGGCCGCCATTTTGAACCCACCATGCACTGAGACACAAAAACGGGCCGCCATTTTGAACCCACCATGCACTCACTGACACCACCACACGACATAAAAACGGGCCGCCATTTTGAACCCACACCACACACGACACATAAACTGGCCGCCATCTTGGTCCCACCACACGACTCAAAAACTGACCGACGACACAAAAACTGGCCGCCATTTTGAACCCACCATGCACTGACTCACACAACACCACACACGACACAAAAACTGGCCGCCATTTTGAACCCACCATGCACTGACTGACACCACCACACGACACAAAAACTGGCCGCCATTTTGAACCCACCTCCCACCACATCAATCAAAAAATCAGACCACGCCTCCCACCCCCCCCCACCAGCCAATCAGAATCACGCTTACACACCCTCAATTGTGACGTCAGAGTTACATCCGGGGAGGATAGCCGAATACTTGCTCACTCTATACTACTCAGCAATATACTAATTTGATTTAATGAGAATGGTGAAGCAATTTCAATCTTGAAATCTGGTGAATTTATCCAAATCCAGTAACGATTTGTGGATCGAAAACCTATGGAGACCCTAGTTTTCAACATGTTCGTCCAGGTGTTTCGTTTGGATTCAATTTCTATCTGTTCTTGCTGCTCTTTTAGCCGCAAATATGGCATCTTCTATAATTAAATATCATAATCATCGCTTCGTTCATCAGTGCACTGTTGTGAGTGTTGGATCGCTGTTTTGTCGTCTGCTTGCTAGTGTGCTTTCGCCGCTATGTCAGCATGATCACCACACTTGATTTCTAGGTTTGTGTGCCGGTACATATAGATCTATCAAAAATTATCGTAGAAGCTAATGAATATCCGTTCAAAGAATGAGAATACAGTGACATCATTCATCGTCAACGTAGCAATGCTGAAAGTCACATTGGCTCAGGTCGTATTGGCCCAGTTTTTCCGTATTGGCTCCCCCTTCCTCATATTGGGCCGATTTGGTGGTATGAAGCTGGCCGATTTCCTTGTATTGGGTTCATATCATTGATAGTTATTTAATCAAAAGCGTTATAGCTCTAATTTCATTACACCAAGCCAATTTCTACCTTCACACTTCGAACTTACCTCGGTCGGAAATGTAAATTTTGTCTTACGAACCAATCACTAACAGCCATTTGCTGACACCGTCTCAGAGCGCGTTTCGGATAGATAATGGATAATGTATGTCATGTATATTCAGGATGAGGCTATACAGGAGTTTGAACAATAATGGCAGCCCGTCCGACCAAGGCAAATTCAGAGCGTGAGCATACAGATTGTCTTGGTGAACGAAATATATATACCTCCGGTTCTGCTTGGAGTTTCCACACCCAGTTGGTCTGACTTTTTTTTGGAGAAATACCCTCTTCAATAGTGCGCCAATTGATAGAACTAGGCTTTATAGTTTCAGAAAAAAATCAGACAGTAACTGATCAATTTCGGTCGTAGCGGATCACGCAAGCAGGTGTTGGTTTTTAGAAGTACTACAATAAGAATTTATCTCAGATTAGTACGAATGTAAAAACAATCCAATATAGCTTGAATTCATGCTGTAATTTTGCCATTTTTAACTCGAAAACTAGACGCGCTCATACATGTCCAGCATTTCGAGTATCTTCCTTAATCACGCACAGTAAAATGCACAACCTAAAACAGGGTTAACCCCCTTCTGCCGGTCGATCGACCCTGTCGTAATTCACTTTACAAATAGCCTTGTACCAAAGCATCATTTCACATAGCCCGAAAACATCGGCTAGGGAGTCTATTTGTTTTGGTTGTTGTTGCTGAATCGAATACCCTATATTCACCTATCACAGCTAGAATTTCTGAGTTACATTTCACTCTGCTTGAATCTTACCAGTCAAGCAGTCCTTATCAGCATGTTAAATAATGAGATATTTAATTTTGCAAATGTGAATGTCTGGTGGGCATTAACTGATTCCGAAAACAAACATTGCTTGTTTGTGCTTGTTGGTTTTCAAACAAACGAACGTTAGCTTTGATATATTGCAATGATGCTGTTGTTGTTGTTGTGAAGAGATTACATTTATTTAATTACCGCTAGTCGCCGATTGTTTGTTTTCCTTTGTCAGCCTAGTCCTCCAACTCGAAATACGCTGCAGTTGATTAATTCTGGTTAATTCAAGTTGTTACGATACAGAGCAGTTCTGATAATCTCGCACTTTTAATCTCCGCCAAAGTCTACATGGCTTGGTGAAGACCCCCTGTGTGGAGAATTCCAGGGCGTTTTTCTTTTCTTTTCGCTCTGTATAAATGAATGACGGCAGAGTCGATCGACTGGCAGAAGGGCATATAACCCTGTTTGGGAGGTCGTAAAATACATGGTCGAATGCGACTGATCTTTAACTACCGCGTTCACCATCGAAAATCAATAAATCGCCGAATCTTTTTTTTCAGGCTATTCGAAACAAAAACAAGTTTCAGCAGAACCCTCAAGAAACACAGGCGAATTACTTATCGTTTATTAAGTGATCAAGTAATCCGCTACTGTCAATGATCCGCTACTGTCAGCGATCTGCTACTGAAACACTAACACTAATATGTCTTACTTGCCGAAGAATTAAGTATACGTACATGTCATTAATCTGATGTATTTATTCCCCAGAATAAAGAAAAGGTGAAGTTGCCTAGTCATTATCTGAACTGGTTGATATCAGCGCACCACAGTAACCTGACTGAGAGATGAACCAGAATGTACCAGAATGTACAATACAGACCCAATAAAATCTGTTTGAAAGTTTGAAATCTTTCTCCGAGGCATCTGTCCTAAGACGTTACAATTTAATTTTGAAACGAAATCTGAATATTTTCATTATATAATAGTATGAACACTCACTGCAAAAAACTTCCAGCATCTTGAGTGTTCACAGTGTGAGTACAGATGTATGAAGCTGTCTGTCTTGACCAGACACATGAGAACCCACACTGAAGAGAAACCCTTCGCGTGTTCATTGTCAGTACAAGTTTATACAACAGCATCACCTGACCAGACACATGAGATCTCACACTGGAGAGAAACGCTTTGGGTGTTCATTGTGTCAATACAGATGTATACGAAAACAAAATTTGACCAGACACATGAGATCTCACACTGGAGAGAAACCCTTCGTGTGTTCATGGTGTCAGTACAAATGTATACAACGGCAACAACTGACCAGACACATGAGAACTCACACTGGCGAGAAACCTTTCAACTGCTCATTATGTAATTACAAGTGTACAGACCAGCAGAATCTGAAAAGCCACCGAAAAACTCACACTGGAGAGAAACACTTCGCTTGTCCATTGTGTCAATACAGATGTATACGAAAACAAAATTTGACCAGCCACATGAGAACTCACACTGGAGAGAAACCCTTCGCGTGTTCATGGTGTCCATACAAATGTATACAACGGCAATTACTGACCAGACACATGAGAACTCACACTGGCGAGAAACCTTTCAACTGCTCATTATGTAATTACAAGTGTGCAGACCAGCCGAGTCTGAAAAGACACCGGAAAACTCACACTGGAGAGAAACAGTTCGCTTGTTCATTGTGTCAGTACAGATGTATACTACAGCATAACCTGACCAGCCACATGATAACTCACACTGAAGAGAGACCCTTCGCGTGTTCATTGTGTCAGTACAGATGTAAACTACATGGTGAACTGACCAGCCATATGAGAACCCATACTAGAGAGAAACCCTTCGCGTGTTCATTGTGTCAGTACAGATGTATTCGACAGTATGACCTGACCACACACATGAAAATTCACACTAGAGAGAAACCCTTCGCGTGTTCATTTTGTCAATACAGATGTAAACGACAGAGTGAACTGACCAGCCACATGAGAACCCATACTAGAGAGAAACCCTTCGCGTGTTCATTGTGTCAGTACAGATGTAAACTACAGCATAACCTGACCCGCCACATGAGAACTCACACTGAATAGAAACCCTTCGAGTGTTCATTGTGTCAGTACAGATGTAAACGACAGGGTGACCTGACCAGCCACATTAGAACCCATACTAGAGAGAAACCCTTTGCGTGTTTATAGTGTTAGTACAGATGTACACGGCAGCATGACCTGACCAGACACATGAATATTCTCACTGGAGAGAAACCCTTCGCGTGTTCATTGTGTCAGTACAGATGTATACAACAGCAACAACTGACCAGCCACATGAGAACTCACACTGGAGAGAAACCATTCGCGTGTTCATTGTGTCAGTACAGATGTAGACGACAGGGTGGCCTGGCCAGCCACATGAGAACTCACACTGAAGAGAAACCCTTTGCGTGTTTATAGTGTCAGTACAGATATACACGGCAGCATGACCTGACCAGACTCACACTGGAGAGAAACCATTCGCGTGTTCATTGTGTCAGTACAGATGTAAACGACAGGGTGACCTGACCAGCCACATTAGAACCCATACTAGAGAGAAACCCTTTGCGTGTTTATAGTGTCAGTACAGATGTACACGGCAGCATGACCTGACCAGACACATGATAATTCACACTGGAGAGAAACCCTTCGCGTATTTATTGTGTCAGTACAGATGTAAAAAAAAGAGTGACCTGACCAGCCACATGAGAACCCATACTAGAGAGAAACCTTCGCGTGTTCATTGTGTCGGTACAGATGTATACGATAGTATAACCTGACCCGCCACATGAGAACTCACACTGGCGAGAAACCATTCAAGTGTTGATAATGTAGTTACAGGTGTGCAGACCAGTAGAGTCTGACAAGACACAGAACTCACACTGGTAAACTCACGTTGGAGAGAAACCCTTCGCGTGTTCAATATGTCAATAAAGATGTATACAACGGCAACAACTGACCAGACACATGAGAACTCACACTGGCGAGAAACCTTTCATGTGTTCATTGTGCAACTACAGATGTGCACACCAGCTGAGTCTGACAAGACACAGGATAACACGCACTGGAGAGAAACCCTTCACGTGCACATCGTACAGATGTACCCAACACAAAAAATCTAATTTATCACATGAAAACTCACACTGGAGAGAAACTCAAGTGTGCATTCTTTAAGTATAAATGTACACGACAGCAGAACCTGATCACACGCATGAAAACCCACACTGGAGAGAAACCGTTCAAGTGTTTTGTTTTTGTGTGAGTATAAATGTATACAACAACAGAGACTGGTTGCATATATATGAGATCTCGCACAGGAGAAAAACCTTTCCAGTGATCGTTATGTGAGTACAAGTGTGCACAGGAGCAGAATTTGAGAGAACACTTGAGAACTCACACTGGAGAAAAGCCTTCCAAGTGTTTGTTGTGTGATTACATGTGTGCACATCAAACAAATCTGACTACACACATGAGAAGTCAAACTGGAGAGAATCAATTTTAGCGTCCAATGTGTGTGTAAAAATATGTGCTACTGCCATAAATTACATGACACTTGGGAACTCACAAGGGATAGAAACTTATTTATTGTGCTCGTAAAATTGTACACACCAGAGTATGAGAGTACACCTGATAACTCACAGGGGAGAGAAACGTTTTAAGTGTTCTGTCTGTGCGTTATATTTTACATAAGAATCCCCGGGCCACATAAAATAACTGAACATATTCCAGTACATACTGGTAACATACATGTATACCAGTACATACCGGTAACATGTACCATTAGATAACGGTAACATGCCGTTAATATATACCAGTACATACCAGTAACTTGAATCAGTGCATACTGGTAACATATACCGGTACATACCGGAAACATATACCAGTACATACCGGTAACATGTACCATTAGATAACGGTAACATGCCGTTTATATATAACAGTACATACCAGTAACTTGTATCAGTACATTCTGGTAACATATACCGGTACATAGCGGAAACATACCAGTCTATACAGGAAATATATACCATATTCCAATCTCAGGCCTTCACAATAGGTGCACTGACGTACTAGCTTAACTGACATGCTCAGTCCTTTCCATGAAAGGCGAGCGATCGCTCTCGCTCTCGCCCACACACGCTCCGAGAGTTTCAGGCGTCCGATTTGTCGCTCGCCCATATCAGCCGCTAAAAT
>JAVTVY010029824.1:0-12985 GCA_036873755.1 Hanleya hanleyi | reverse complement strand
ACCCCAAAATCAGGAAATTATTAAAAATAACATTTTTTTGTGTCAGTGGATACATCAGGGGGACACGTTGTGTCACCTACCAAAATGTAGATCAAGGTCAAATGTCAAGGTCACTGTGACCCCAAAACTGTGAAATTGTTAAAAGTCATGATTTTTTGCGTCCATTGAGAAATTACGGGAATCCGTTTCGTCATGTACCGAAATTTATATCCAGGTCAATAGTCAAGGTCACTTTGACCCCAGAATGAAGGTCAAAGGTCACTGTGTGACCTAAAAATCAGGAAATCATTGAACATTACAAATTTTGTGTAAGTGGATTCAATAGGGCAAAATGAAGTGTCGCATACCAAAAATTAGATCAAGGTCAATTATCACTGTGACCCCAAAATCAGGATTTTTTGTGTCAGTAGATACACTAGGGGGAAACGTTGTGTCACATACCAAAATGTAGGTCAAGTGACCTGGTCAAAAGTCAAGGTCACCGTGACCCAAAAATCGTGAAATTGTTAAAAATCATGGTTTTTTGTGTTCACTGATAAATTACGGGGAGACGATTTGTCATCCACCAAAATTTATGTCAATAATCAAGGTCACTCTGACTCATGATTTAGTACATGATTTAGTACATACCAAAATGTAGATCAAGGCCGAATGTCGAGGTCACTGCCCCCGAAAATCATGAAATTCATAAAAATCATGATTTTTTGTGTCCATTGATACATGGAGGGAAGACGATGTGTCGTGTACCAAAATTTAGGTCTAGGTCACTGACCCCAAAATCAGGAAATCATTAAAAGTAACTTTTTTTCTGCCAGTAGATACATTAGAGAGACATGTGTTACATACCAAAATGTGGGTCAATGGTCAAGGTCACTGTTACTCCAAAACCAAGAAATCATCAAAAGTCACATTTTCATATGCCTGTCGAAGTCGTGTAATGCGACGGACGGACGGCCGACCAGGCGACGGACGGACGGACAGACAGACGGAAGGAAACCGCCATCACATAATACATCCGCCTTTTGGCGGGCGTATAAAAATCAATATGGTTTTCGGTCCAATCACTCTACTTCCATGGCTGCGTATTCTTTGTATGATATACTCGCATCTGCAAAAGAATTTAAAAATTACAGTATTGTATCATTCTTAGACCTATCCAAAGCTTTAGACACCGTGTATCACAATATTCTTCTCTCTAAGCTAGAGCATTATGGATTTCGTGAACAGTCAATTAGTTGGTTTCGCAGTTATCTCACAAACTGTAGTCTATAATGGCAGTTCCTCAAATTGTCTACCTGTCTAAACCCCCTACCCCATCTTTGTTTTGGTGTTTTTATCTTTTCCACCTGAAATCCGACATTTCGAGATAATACCTCAAATGTTATCGCAATAACCAAGACGATGGCTTCGCAGCTATTGCCCGAATTATAATCTCACTTTCTAGCTTCTAAATCATATCTGACCGGCACGGAATATGTAAAAATAACTAGAATTATGGTCAAATTGATGTTAAATTTGTACTTTCCTCCGTCTGGTTAATATTGAAAATTCTTTCAGAATCTTCAAAAATAATTGCCAAGACGCAATAGTTACTTTTTCACAGTATTTAACGTTCTCGATGAGTTTATGTTGGGAAATATCATTTTGAGTAATTAATTTGTTGACAGTTGGTGACAGAGATAATGTATTTTAGATTCCATAAGCGCCCTGTCCAAAGGGAGGTAAATCTGTATAGTCCTGCTTGTCAACATATGCTATCGGTGTAGTTGTTCCTTGTTAGTTCATAGTGGGGGGGGGGGGTTAAACTATCACAGCCCAACAGGTGAGGGTCCAGGGGCCGCCTAGGCCCCGGAAGCTCCAGGGTCCTAAATCGCCGGAGGTGCGTTCTGAGCGTTTTCCCGGATATAAATCGGACCATAATGTATGCAGATTTATGGTTCTATTTTCACGTTTGTTTAGCATTTATAAGCACACATCGATGATGAAAAAAATCACACATCATGCCTGAATCCCTTTGACGGTCTAGTTATATATAATACATACAAAACGATGACCTTTGCGCCATGGAACATCAGCAGGGCCGGCGGAAGCAATTGTTGATTGGGGGGCTAGTATCATATAGCGGTTTAGGCGAGGATCCAGGGTTCGCCTAGGCCCCGGAAGCTCCTGGGTTCTAGATTGCCGGAGACGCGTTCTGAGCGTTTTATGGCGAATAAAATAACTCTATGATGAAGTGTATTTTTACTATTTTCACAAACCTTTTACCATGAAAAAAGCAATCGATGATTGTTTCCTGTGATGCTGAATTAATAAGAATACATGTATAATAGAGTCGTCTGACACATTGTGTAGCATCTTAGCTTGCTAAGGGCATTTCACGTTTCACTTAACACTACCCTTAGCTCAACGACTTCATTCTCCGTGTATTTCGCCCGATGTCAGCTTCCCCAAGCATCAAGTCGCATGTCCGCTCCATTTAAACGAGCCAATGAAATTGTCCGTATTCAAATACTTTGACCTGGAAATCTGAGACATGAGGCGTGTCAATTTCACTTAAGCGATCGACATGCTCGAGGCGCAAGACTGTGGGAGAACAAACCCAAGTTGTGCGAATTAGCTATTCTGTTTCTCACTCCAATGGAGCATGCTTCTTTGTTTTCCTTAAGAAAAATCATATTACAAGCGGCCTAACATATTTGTAAAAAATAAAATTGGCGACAGTTCACAGGAAAAAGATATGCTTTTTATTTTGTGATGGGGGCACTCCGAGGCCCACCAAGGGATCGTTTCAATCGATCGCTTTCTGGAGGTGTGTCTTCGTTTTATGAATGTGATTGCGCCGATGTCGGAGCTAACGGGACCAATCGGATGTGACCATTTGGGAAACGCCCGATTACACTCAGATATCACCCGTTACCGCATGAATACGAGCAGAAGTTTCTACGTATGATCGTGTCATGCGTTCGGATGATTATTGTGAAGACGAAACCGATATAATTCGTACCATTGGCAATAGGGTGATAATTCCTGTAATGAAAAGATCTTTGCAGAAATAACGCCATCTACATGAATAAACTAAAGTATAGACATGATAGATCATGCTAGTTATATTTCTAGTCGTTTTAAGCAACATTAGGCACCTCTGTATGGGAGAGCTTGTCGCAAACACGAATTTACAATTTAATATTTTCACAAACGCCTATCAGTTTTTATTATTTGATGTACAATTATACGGACGCAAAAAGGAAAAAAGTTAGAAAATCCCTCTATCCCATCCGCCATTGTAGTTACTTGCAGAGAATTACGTGGAGCAAAAATGTCTTGCGGCAAAATTAAGCCCCCCCCCCCTGATTAGAAACCAATACGCGTACCAATATGATTGATCTACACAAAGCTAAAATAGAGCGAATCCTGTCAGAACCAACAGGCAAGCGTCCAGTGGCCGCCTATAGGCCCCGGAAGCTCCGGGCATGCCTCCCCCTCCGTAGATCCGCCCTTGATTTCCCATTTCTCACCATCCCAAGAATGCGCGTCAACAGCGCACCTGACTGGGTGTCTCGGGGCATGCCCCTGCCGGAAAATTTGTAATTTTTACGCTTTATTTCCTGCATTTTAGCGTATTTTAATGCTAAACTGGGGTTTGATATCTTACATAATTTTCGTATTTGCAATCTTCGGGCACAAAGGGGGGTGCGTTCGCACCACACGCACCATGGGTAGCGACGCCCTTGAGTTCACAGTAGACCACTCGTTGGTGGAAATAGACCCTTGGTTCCGCCCTTCCGTCTTTCGGAGTTGCAAAACCCCCTAAAAATCCCTATAAAAGTCATATATTTTCTTGATGGGAATGATCATACCATTAATTCAACATACCAGCCAGTCATGCAAATTTAACCCGGAATTAATTTTCTCTCCTCGGTACGTACTCCGTATTTTTTGGAAAATCTATTGAAATGACCCAAAATACGCCATACTCCGTTTACTTCCGGAATAATCTTAACAATCGATTTCAATAAGATTTCTCCCCATGTGTTCCCCGTCTCAAGGTGAGGTAAAAAAAGCCATTCAAAATATGGGGTCGACCATGTCGATTTTTGTCACATATTCCATATGTAATAATAGCCCTATCTTTAAACACCTGAAAAATGTGCGAAGCGAAGGTTGACTTCGCGGGCCGACCCGCCATATAGCTCAACCGAGCCAGCCATCCGCATATGTCGTTTTGCAACATTTGTAGTACCCAGAATCTTGGTACTAAATACTGGTTACCGAAAAGAGAAGGATAATTATCATGCGGTCAGACCCGGGCGCTCTGCTGTATTAAAAATTTTAAGGGGGACCAATAATCCGAAACCATGGACTACTTCCCAAGGATCAATTCTAGGACCCCTATTCTTCCTTGTGTACATAAACGACTTAAATAGAGCTACCGACGTACTTAAAATTATTCTCCTCGCTGATGATACTAGAACTGTATATTCCTCCGAACACCTTGCTGACACTATTAAAGTCATGTCTGAAAAATTACATAAAATACATAACTTATTCTGTTGCGATCCCCCATCACTGAATAAAAAGGAAACAAAGTATATTATCATTAGGCCAAGTACCCGAAAGCGATTAATCGATGCCGAATTAGCTGTTTCTGGACCTCAAATCGAACGTGTCAATAAATTCAAGTTTTTCGGGCGTCTTTTTTAACGAGAAACTTAACTGGAAATCACACATAAATTATATCTGTAATAAAATTTCACGAAATATTGGAATGGTTAATTACATAAAAACAAATCAATAAATAAGAAAACAGTATACATATACTATACTATTCAATGATATTCCCTTACTTGTCTTATTGTAACCTTCTCTCGGGGAATACATATATCACTCATTTGAATCCGCTAATAGTGTTACAGAAACGAGTGCGAGTGACAACTTTGTCTAAAAAGATAGACCATACCTTACCATTATTTTTTTCAAAATTGAAAATTCTACAGCTACCCAAATTGAACGTGCACTCATGTCTGTTGATGGTACATTAAATTTATGCACGACTCAGAATTACTACCTATAAGCTTCCACAATTACTGTACGGGACAATCAGATATACACCGTTACCAAACTAGAAGCCAAAATTTTAACCTTTACCGATCCAGCTATACATCCAACTTGTCATATTATACCACAAAAACTAAAGGGCCTCGGGAGTGGAACAAACTACCTTCTCTGATCAAATGTATCGAATCCACCTCTTTATTCAATTCCAAACTAAAAGCATATCTACTAGAAATTTGAAACCCGATATCGCAACTAGGGCTGTAAAGGTAAAGCCCCCCTGGGGTTTCAATCCCGCCAATCACTTTTTTGCGTGACATGTAGATTATATAGTTTGCTCTTATTTTTGTAATAAGTGATACCATTTTTTTGTATATACATTTTCATTTGATTGGTGAATAAAATTCAATTCAATTTAAACTTGGGTGAGACTTGCACTTGCAATGATATAAAAAAGATAATAGATAGCACAGGTATATCCTCCAATCATAATAAACATGTGTACCAAGTTTCATAATCATCCATTGAATCCTGACAATTACAGCAAACTTTCGATGTACAGGTGTAGGCCTACATGTGCACTTCTGCTAAACAGAAACACCTATCATTAGATTTTGACAATGTGACACCCCTAGAATCCTTGGGTAGTGTCATAACTGACCATCTTAGTGGAATACCCACATCCCATTTTTATTTTATTTTTTCTGTTCTTTTTCTTGATTGATTGCTTTTTTTATTTAGTTGAACCAAAAACATTATAATTTTCAGAGATGGAATACCGACATTCTCTTTCCCCCTCTCACAATTTCTCTCCGACAAAACGAGTACATTTAGACAGAAAACTGCCTCCTTTTCTAATTTCAACCTTGTCTTCATGAGCAATGATCGCCTTTGGTGTGAGTTATTTTATGTCTCTTGACCGTTTTCCTCCGGGTAAACCTCTCAGAGCACAGTGAACATTTGTTTGGCTTTTCACCAGTATGAGTTATTTCATGCTCCTTCAGGCTCTCATTTAGTGTGCAGCTAAAATGACATATTGAGCATTTGAATGGCTTTTCACCAGTATGATTGAGTTCATGTCGTTTCATGTTTGTACTTTTCACCAGCATGAGAGCGTTCGTGTCGTTTCAGGTCTCCGCTTCTTGTACAGCTATAAGGGCACCGTGGGCATTAGGTTTACACTCCGATTACAGCTGAATGGGCACAGTGGACATTTGAATCGCTTTTCACCAGTATGAGTTCTTTCATGTTGCCTTAGGTGTCCACTCTGTTTGCAGCTGAAGGGGCACAGTTGACATTTGAATGGCCTTTCACCAGTATGAGTTATTTCATGCCGCCTTAAGCTTCCTTTTGTTATGGTGCTATAAGGGCATATTGAGCATTTGAATGGCTTTTCGCCAGTGTGAGTTTTTTCATGTTGCCTTAGGTTTCCACTGTTTATACTGTTATATGGGCATATTGAGCATTTGAATGGCTTTTCACCAGTGTGAGTTTTTTCATGTTGCCTTAGGTTTCCACTAATTATACTGCTATATGGGCATATTGAGCATTTGAACGACTTCTCACCAGTATGACAGCCTTCATGTCGTTTCAGGTTTCCACTTCTTGTACAGCTAAACGGGCACCGTGAGCATTTGAATGGCTTTTCACCAGTATGAGTTCTTTCATGTTGCCTTAAGTTTCCACTATGATTACAGCTGAATAGGCACAGTGGACATTTGAATGGCTTTTCACCAGTATGAATTATTTCATGCTGCTTCAGGAGGTCACGTGTTTTGCAGATATATGGACAACATGAGCATTTGTATTGCAGATCTCCAGTATGCATTTCTTCGTAAAATTTTACACTACAGCTGCTTACAGAGCAATATGCCCCTCTTGATTTGTTGCCACTTTCATGTGGGTGTAATTTAAGAAGTGCTGACGGTGACTTGGGTGACACTTCTCTGGATTCTACGATGTCTCTAATTGTTTCAGAATGATCAGTAGCTGATTCCCGAATATGTGCAATGTTTATCTCAGCATTGCTCCTCAATTTGTGATTAACCTGGTACAAGGTCACTGGATAAGGTCTGTCTGGTCCCATGGTCATCTTGTCAGCCCCTGTGTAGTTGTCTGAATTATCCTAAAACAAGGAACCAACCAATAATCAGATGTCACAAAAACAGCATCAACTGACTTTTCAAATTGTTTTTTTGTCTGTTTTTTTTTGGGGGGGGGCTTTTTCCTGTGCATTATAGCTTGGAGATTTTAATATATGCAAAATATGACACCTAAATAAACAAAATAATATTTCGATGTAATAGCACGGCAGATATGGCGACTTCGAAAACATTAGATTCGTTTTGGTTCAAGGTGTCATATTTTAGATTATATAAACAAATCCATCCTAAAATGTATGCGAAAAGTCAAAAACAGACAAAGAGTTATTTCAAACTTCAGTCGACGCTGTTTTAGGTAACTTTAGACTGTGAGCATTAACAAAATGAATCTTGGGTATTTTCTTTGAACAGAACACAGATTATTATGCAAAGTTACAAAAAATATTTTTTTACATTATTAACACCGTATTAGCGCATTTACATGGCATGCGACCTGACGACGTGTGGAGAGAAAAACGCGTCGAAATAGCCAGGGTTCTAATATGTGTCGAGTGCCAGTAATGTTGATCTGATGTCACCACAACTAACACGTGCTGTGAGCGCACTGAGGCATTGAATAACATGAGACTATTTATCAGCTGTTGTTTTAGCTGTCAAAACACGTGCTGTAAAAATCAGTCTTGAGGGAGTTTTTCATACATTGTAAACTTAGATGTTAACTTATTGAACGCCTAAATTGTAACACTTATTGGACGTGTAATTGTGTTCATATTGTTAACTTTCTTGTTCAAATCGTTAACCTCCATGTTCAATTTTGAACTTTAACATTCAAAGCATTAAAGCGGGCATTCAAATGCAGAACTCATTATTGAACAACTTTAACACACGTATTCAAAGTTTGGACAACAACCATTCTAAACTCTAACATAAGTGTTCACAACTTTAACACGCGTGTTAAAATTGTTCAACAATGCGTTCTGCATTTGAATACCTGCGTTAATGGTTTGAATGATAAAGTTCAAAATTGAACATGGAAGTTAATAATTTTAACACAGTTACGCGTTCAATAAGTGTTACAATTTAGGCGTTCAATAAGTTAACGCCTAAGTTTACAGTGTATGCTACCCTATCTACTAGTTTGTTCACAAGATTTTCCTGGCGATCATGGTGACGAATCATCTCATACATGTAGCATCCTACATCATAAAACATGCATGTATGAGATTACACAATAAAACCTGGAGTGTGACAGTTAACACGTTAAGGGTATCAGCAGTGATTGATCTTCAAGTATTTGGGAGTAACTTTCATCGTTCCAACGTTGAAAAGTAGCAACCATGACATTTGACAAGCAACTCGCAGAATACTTTGTGTTAGAATTTTTTCTAAGATGAAGATTTCCAACATTTTAGCTTTCATCGGGTTCACAGCAGACACTCTTACAGAATTAGCAACAACACTTCCGTTTCAAATAGAATAACTTGGAATAACCATTCTAAATCACTGTCAAGCAATAAGCCATACCTGTATTGAGAACAACAGAATAATGTAAGGTTTCTGATATTTTTTTCCACGAGTAATTTGAAATATATACATCTATCTTTTCAATATTTTTCTTGAAGCAATGTGATACTGAAATATCTCTATATTGCCCAAAAAGTATGTCAAATAACAACTTACTTGTTTATATGGTTTAGTTTCAATATGAGAATCAATGGTTGGAAGTCCAGCCACGTCAAGCATGGTTGCAATTTCAGTTTTCATTTCGCACTGGGTCTCTACCTCTGTTTTTGCGGGTAGATTTCCTTTTGAATAGCTGAAAAACTCATGCTGTATCATTGAAGCGGTATCTTGATCATCAGCTTCCACTTTTATTGATAGATCTTCCATTTCCCGTCTTCATGGAATATTTCGATACCGGGATTGTCTGAACAAGAAGAAATAGAGAGTAATGAAGGGTCATTCAAACTCTTGACAAGTCATCAATTGAATCTATCGATGATGATGATGAGGATGATGATGATACTTACAATATGTAGATAAAGCACGTCTTGGAGACGTTGCTTTGATTAGATAGCGTATTACTGAAAATTCACCTACTTGTCAATCTCGATACGAGAAAGATATTGAAATAAGAAACACACAAATATGTATTTATATTTATTTTGTGTGAAGTCTTAGTCAATGGGAACATCAATCGGGCTTAACCATGTTAACCCAGTATAAGAACCCCAAATGCAGCGTCAAATTGAACAATACAACTGAGGTGATATTAGCCCAGTATAAAGTCAAATCCAGCTGATAAATCATCATGAAATACAAAAAAAAAAAATAAAAAAAAATAATAATATTGAGAATGATTTGGTTAATATTTTCATCTGTAGGTTTTACAATTGGAAAACAGTGGTCCAGTGCTATTGTTTAACACTTCTACATCGATTTGATGCAATATTTGGGGCTCTTATACTTAAATGGGTTAAGCTCGACTGACAATGTGACATTCCATTGACTAAAATGTTTCTTCTTTCAGTATCTTCCTCGTATCGAGATTGACAAGTGGGCGAATTTTCAGCATTATTCTATATGGTCAATGCAACGCACAAAATAGTTTACTTTATTTCTTTTCTTTTTATTTTTTTCAATAGTTTCCTCGTGTCGAAATTGACAAGTGGGTGAATTTTCATGACCATACTCTTTGCCATTGGAGAGAAATTGTCAAGCGAGTGACAAGGTTTAGGAAAATTCGATTAATCAGATTTTCGAAGGAAAATCCCCCTTAATACACATAGTGTTCACTTGCAATTTTCAACGAATCGATGGGGTTGTTCATAGTGTGCAATAAAGGAATAAATGAAGCATATATCCAGGCCAAATAGTAATCTCAACTAGGCAACTTGCTGCCCGCAGAAGCTGAATACAACTTTCGTTTTCTTGAGATCCAGTGATTACACAACTCCTGTGACTGAAAACTGCTTAAAAATTTTCCATTAGGAGAGCACAAACCATTAAATCTTATCTGTTTTTTGTGGGATATAGCAGAGGCAATGCATCTCCATTCGATTTCATATGTCATGATATCAAAACGGCAATTTCAGCTGATACAAGTGTACAGTTCTCTATATAATAATAATTCTACTGTAGTGTGACAGAAAACCATTACACATTAGACTTACAATTGGTATTCCTTCCTGTACAAGTGGCCCAGTCCACAACGATCACAAGGCTAAACCTCAGTGTAGAAATTTATATGTAAATTATCTACTCACAATAGGGATAATGGAAATCAAAGGGGTCAATGGAAAGGTAGCCTGGTTGATTGAGAATGAGCATGGTGTATTTCCAAGACACTGCATGTTTATTCTACCTAGAGCAGAGGTACTGGCTGAGCTGAAGAAGAAATTACATGTAGATCAGTTTTAGACGGACGAAGGTGAATTCTTGCTGCACTGGGCTCCCTCCGTTTTTTCCATTTTAATTCCAATTCTAACACGGATAGGCTTACCTCTTCAGCAAAATCACTGATTCCTTTTTTCGACTAGAATTTCTTTCTTTTAGTTATGATAATTCGCGGTGTTCATGGCATGATGCGTGCATGTAACTTGGCTATCCATCTCTTTTCTTCTTTTTCGTCTTCTCGTTCAGTATTGCTCGCCACAACAGATCGAACGCTTGCCGATTTATGAGAAAAGTGTGACCTGTCATAGACCGGGAACGCGGACTGCACAATAACTGGTTAAACTAGAACCTCTAGCTGTGATAGGTGTATATAGAGTGAGGGGCGTGCCAAAATTCTTTTACAGAGTACATGTACGATATAATCTATGATATAACAACAGCAATTAGTCGACACAAATTAGATTAGACTCCTTCAGCGGAACATTTTCGAGCCAATAAATGAGCTGACTAAGATTGTGCTGGTAAACAGATTCAATATAAAAGCTTGTTTGACCACTCATGGTCCGCACACGGATAAAATAGTAACTTCAAGGTGAACATTTTTGACTGAGTTTTGGATCATTTACATGTATCCATCCATTTATGATAATTGAACTGGATCATCACGGCTGAATGGACATGATGTTCTCCCCTGACCGGGTGAAAATCGGATTGGCTCCGATTCAACAAACTCCTTTACTGTATCATTGATCCAATGATGGATTTAGTCCGGGCGAGATAGCTCAAAAATAGGCCTAACCTTCAAAAAAATATACCGCAGCTATACTTGGTATCATTCGAAGCAGAATTTTATGTAGGATAACATCCCCGGAGCCTCACTCTGAGGCTTTTGGGGAATTTTTTTTATTCTGATTTAAGTAAAACGGTTTCGCATCAGAAATTGACATTATTTTAAGGGGTAGGGCAAACAAAATCGTCAACTGTATGTCTTGTATTTGACCAATCATGCCCCCTTTGGTCTTATTCTATGCATGATACATCCCTCTATATAACCAATACAGTAGTACACCACTTGGTCAAACACTGACCTTGACAAAGGTCAAAAGGTCACCCCACATGTGACATTTTACATGTCGAGTTATTTTCACAAACTAGATGGTGTATGCTTTGAAGTGGCGACTATTAGGAGGAGTGACCAGGTGCGTACACTGGAGTGCTTACAAGCAGGAGTGAAAGTGGACAAAACTGTGATACACATTGATCCTCTTATATTGTTCACTCGTGCAACTCTTCTTCTGGAACGACAAGACCAGGAAGAGCAAATCAACAACTTCAAGTTCGAGTTCACACCTGAGCCTAGTGCACTTTTCAAAAATGGCTCTATGAGAAAAACACAGAAGTCACAATTACGCAACAGTATATTAAAGCTTAATCTTCACGTTCAAAAGCCAAATGCAGACTGTTGTGTTGTGAATGGGGGTGCAGCCCTCCATCACTCCCCATGGGTGCCTCCTCAATGCACCTACAATGATCTACATGTAGCAGAGCAGTTCATCAAGTACATTGTGTCCCGGCACAAGAACTATGTAGCGAGAAAAAGTTGAACCTACAGTACTCGCTGATTGGCTGGACCTCACCAAGAGCAAGGTCGTTGAAACAATCCGCCATATTGACAGAAGTACTCTTCCCCAAGCAAAACCAGTACTGAGAAACCTCAATTCGCAAGAAGTTTTAGCACATCTCCAGAGTAAATTTGTCATAGTCCCAGCAGACAAAGCTCCGAATAATATAATATTCATATGTAAATATTACTATTACCAGGTGCTGGTTAAAGAATTGAGTGTAGACATACCTTCATCAAATACGTCTACTTACTCCCAAACTGCATTTACTCTGGAAGATTTATTTAACAATCACAAAAGTTTCTCAGGGAAAGAGGTATTTGTCTTCCAACCAATCATAACGACATACCAAAAATATACTGGACTCCCAAAATGCATAAATCACCATACAAAGCTAGATTCATAGCTGGTTCTAGAAGCTGCACCACCAAGCTTCTTTCAACCCTATTGACGAGAGCCCTTCAGGAGGTAAAAGCATTTTGGGAAAGGTATTGCGCCATTATTTCTAAGAACTCTGGCGTTGAATGTATATGGATATTGAAAAACTCAAAATGTCTTACGGAAGAACTTGATGCTAAAGGTCACATACCGTACAGACATGTATCCACATGAGATTTCTCGACTCTCTATACTACAATCCGTCATCAGGACCTTATTGACCGTCTAGTAGCTGTATTCAAGAAAACTGATCGTAGATATATTAATGTCGGAAGCCATAAAGCATTCTTTAGCTCTACTACATACAAAGATATCATTCATGGGATGTTTCTTTGTTTATAGAGTTGCTTGAATTTCTCATTAAAAATATCTATG
>JAVTVY010029823.1:0-13185 GCA_036873755.1 Hanleya hanleyi | reverse complement strand
TTCAGCAATGTGAGTTTGCCAGTTCAATTTATTATTAAGATATACATCTAGAAATTTAAAGCTTGCGACATTTTCAATCTCATAATCAGCTATTGATAGTTTTGGTATTATTGCTGTTGAGACTCTGCCTGGTGCAATAAACATATATTTAGTTTTTATTAGGTTTAGGGAAAGTCGGTTACTCGGGAGCCAGTCATTTAACATCTGAAGTTCAGTTTGCATCGAGTTGGACAGCGTGAAAGGGTCAGGACCAGATAGATTAACACATGTGTCGTCTGCAAACAGCGCGAAGTCTAAGTTAGGGGCTGCCTTATGAATGTCATTCAAGCGGTCCTTTATAAAGTGTATTCAGCTTATCCATAACTTGTGAGAGATTTATAAATCTCACTTATTCTAACATCCCATGCCTTACTGTATTTACTTTCTCAAAATTTGGATAACTCATATTTTAGCATATAGATCTGATTTGTTGCTAACATCAATACAATTTACAACAAAACACCCTTTCGTAAATGCTTTTTCCCGTTGTAATTTGTCTAAATCCATGCACTCACAGCAGGTCTTCCTGGATTCGTCCAGTTCCGCCGAATTTATGTGATAGCGCATACATCTGCTATCCCTCCCAGCATGGACCGTTTACATTGGCATATATGTATGGAGCCCATGCTCCCAGAGGGAACATAATGTTCTACACCCTTATTTCCCCCATCAAACCTGAGTTTATTTATGTGATTATCTCCTGCGGTATATCTGCAGAGTTTATTTATGTAATTATCTCCTGTGGTATATCTGCAGAGTTTATTTATGTAATTATCTCCTGTGGTATATCTGCAGAGTTTATTTATGTAATTATCTCCTGTGGTATATCTGCAGAGTTTATTTATGTGATTATCTCCTGTGGTATATCTGCAGAGTTTATTGATGTGATTATCTCCTGTGGTATATCTGCAGAGTTTATTTATGTGATTATCTCCTGTGGTATATCTGCAGAGTTTATTTATGTAATTATCTCCTGTGGTATATCTGCAGTGTTTATTTATGTGATTATCTCCTGTGGTATATCTACAGAGTTTATTTATGTGATTATCTCCTGTGGTATATCTGCAGAGTTTATTTATGTAATTATCTCCTGTGGTATATCTGCAGAGTTTATTTATGTAATTATCTCCTGTGGTATATCTGCAGAGTTTATTTATGTAATTATCTCCTGTGGTATATCTGCAGAGTTTATTTATGTAATTATCTCCTGTGGTATATCTGCAGAGTTTATTTATGTAATTATCTCTTGTGGTATATCTGCAGAGTTTATTTATGTAATGATCTCCTGTGGTATATCTGCAGAGTTTATATATGTAATTATCTCCTGTGGTATATCTGCAGAGTTTATTTATGTGATTATCTCCTGTGGTATATCTGCAGAGTTTATTTATGTGATTATCTCCTGTGGTATATCTGCAGAGTGTATTTATGTAATTATCTCCTGTGGTATATCTGCAGAGTTGATTTATGTAATTATCTCCTGTGGTATATCTGCAGAGTTTATTTATGTGATTATCTCCTGTGGTATATCTGCAGAGTTTATTTATGTAATTATCTCCTGTGGTATATCTGCAGAGTTTATTTATGTAATTATCTCCTGTGGTATATCTGCAGAGTTTATTTATGTGATTATCTCCTGTGGTATATCTGCAGAGTTTATTGATGTGATTATCTCCTGTGGTATATCTGCAGAGTTTATTTATGTGATTATCTCCTGTGGTATATCTGCAGAGTTTATTTATGTAATTATCTCCTGTGGTATATCTGCAGTGTTTATTTATGTGATTATCTCCTGTGGTATATCTACAGAGTTTATTTATGTGATTATCTCCTGTGGTATATCTGCAGAGTTTATTTATGTAATTATCTCCTGTGGTATATCTGCAGAGTTTATTTATGTAATTATCTCCTGTGGTATATCTGCAGAGTTTATTTATGTGATTATCTCCTGTGGTATATCTGCAGAGTTTATTTACGTGATTATCTCCTGTGGTATATCTGCAGAGTTTGACATGATATAATCAAATGCTAGTGGTGACCGGGGCAGGTTGGAATTCTTTTTAGAAAACTTTGGTCCACAATGAAAGTCCACATCTGAACTGTTCTCCACAAATGAAGTTTTCAATTATGCATAACAAGGGACCATGATAGGGCTACATCGTGTCACTAGACAATAATCATGAAACTGTAATATTGATGGTGAATGTGAGGCAAACATAAAATCGGATTGTTTTCATTCCAACTTTTCCGATATATGTGGTATGCTGAATAGGTGGGTCAACTGTAGTTGGAACATGCCTCATTCCATCGACTGAATCGAAAGTAAAAGTAAAAGTCAAATCCACGAGTTAACTGACCAATGGTATAGTGCTACTCCCAAGACGATAAAAAACAACACTCACATGCACCTTCGATATTATACCTAGCATCAAATGTATGGGGATGTTTGTTCATTTCCATAAAGTACATGTACATCTCGTTTCTCAGGAAATGCCCAAATTTCCGGACCGAACCGCGTATGAACTCAACACTGATACATGTATATTTCGAGAAGTTGAACAGAATAAGTTCAGTTGCTAAGGTTATTATTTGCCAGATTTCCACCATGCCGATAATTATAATGCACACATATATGACTATGATTATGTTCCATGATGCCCCGACAACTAGACTGTCCGAATGATATGGTCGCACTGACTATGTGTTTCATGGTATGCCTACAGACGTGACCGACTACGGTAATTCCCCTAATAATTCGATCACCAAAAGTGCAGCAAGAATGGCATAAATCTGGCAATATTCTCCATGGCATCAGCCACAAAGTGTCACATTTTGTCATTATATGACTTTTCTTCAATTTGAATGAAGGATGGAAATGTAACTTTTTCCCTCTATTTGAATAGCAAAGTTGCAAAGTGAACTTGAATTATTAGGGGAACTACCGTACGTTCTGCATGGTCGAAGTCACGTGACAAATGTGGTCAAAGCGACCATAAAAAAAGATGTTCAACCATTTAAAGCATTATCGGTGACGTATTGTATGGTCAACGCGACCATGTTCTACTGACACTGTAGTTCAATTTTATGCTACATATTTAGTACCATCAGGCAAATAAGCGGCCAGAACATCGCAACGTTTTTACCTGCCACAATCAGCCCAGCTCTCTACATCACATGTACAACATGTAGGGACCAATTTATGGCTAAGGCACTGGCAAACTAATGATTTATTAATTGTACATATTGTAGAAAAATAAAGAAACAAAACAATATGAAGCGGTATAACCCTATATTCTGTATTAACACAATAGGGTATAGGCATATACCCGGTGAATATTACATTTTTTTTTAACTTTTTTGTTTTAGAATATGTCATTAATATTTCATCAGTTTGCGAGTTCCTTCGCCCATAACTGTACTGGCCTCGGTACCAGATTTCACGTAACAACAGCTACTCTTCATATTTATACAATTACACTATATCATAGTTTCCCCGAGCACACCATGTACATGTAAGTAGTATTTCTCCTGTATCCTTACGCAATAACACATTCAACAACACATATATTTGGAATTGTCATGCGGTGCTAGCCGTGTTTATTCGTTATTTCTGTTCACAAATCTCATTACCGTTTTACATCATTCCTTTCATAACATCAACCATGTTCAATCATAATAAAACGATTCAGTGTACATCATGGTAAATATTAACAGGGTCTTTTACTCAAATCTATGTAAAATACCACTTTCATGCGGTTATTACAGATCACATTATACATCTTTCTTTCCACGACACCAACCATGTTCAATCACATTTTCAATGGAAACAATTGAAGGCCCAATTTTAATACCAAACAGGCTACTTTGCCAACCAAGTATACTAATGGCTTTTCAGCTCACCAAGTATTCTAATGGCTTTTCAGCTCACCAAGTATTCTAATGGCTTGTCAGCTCACCAAGTATTCTAATGTCTCTTCAGCTCACCAAGTATTCTAATGGCTCTTCAGCTCACCAAGTATTCTAATGGCTCTTCAGTTCACCAAGTATTCTAATGGCTCTTCAGCTCACCAAGTATTCTAATGGCTCTTCAGCTCATCAAGTATTCTAATGGCTCTTCAGCTCATCAAGTATTCTAATGGCTGCTCAGCTCACCAAGTATTCTAATGGCTCTCCAGCTCACCAAGTATTCTAATGGCTCTCCAGCTCACCAAGTATTCTAATGGCTCTTCAGCTTACCAAGTATTCTAATGGCTCTTCAGCTCACCATTCAGCTCACCCAGTATTCTAATGGCTCTTAAATTCAGCACATCTAGCTATGCATATTCAAAATTGCATAATTCAATATTATAGTAAAGTCATATTACTAGAATTAGTACATTCACGTATCGTATTGACAGACAATATGTACAACCGCTTTGTAGATCGATTACATTAAGGGCTCTTCAGCCTCAAAAAAGCATAATATATACGATCGCTATGTATTCATTCAAAATGAAAAGTTCTTCGAACAACATTACAAGAGCTGTTTACTCACAAGTCGATTTGTTCAAATGCATTAGACAAAACCTTTATAATACCGCTTTCAAAAAGGCACAATGCAGGTAAAATGACAAAAGCATATGGCCATATTGATATGGGCAAGTCAATACATCTAGCATATTCTAATGACCATCCAACTATGCATATTTAATATTGCATAAGTCAATATTATATTAAAATCGTATTACTAGCATTATTATATTCACGTATCCTATTGGCAAACAAATACGTACAACCTCTTCATGAGTCATCAAGTATTCTAAGGCTCTTCAGCTTCAAAAGCATAAATCACATACGATGGGTATAAGGGCATTCAAAATGAAAAGTGCATCGAACAGTACAAATACTGTTTTCAGTTCACTCCGGTGGTTTTCTACCAAACAAAACATGTATAACACCACATCCAAAATAGGGGAAATGCAAGGAAAAGATGACAAACCGTGATGTACATATCAGATGTAGACAAATCCATACACCAAGTATTTTAATGGCTCTACAGCCCATCCAAATATGCATATTCAATTTTGCATAATTCAATATTTTATCAAACTCTAGAGCTTAGCTATATGCGCATATCTTTTTGATGGACATGTACAACTGCAAAATGGGTCATCAAGTAATCTAAGGCCCTTCAGGCTCAACGAAATAATATCATATACGATCGGTATAATCTCATTCAAAATTCAAAACCATCTGTTCATATATATAATTATACTCTCGCTGTTTAATGTTTTACAATATATATATTCTTAGGGATAAAACAAACCCACAAGGGTTTTATTCCCGCCAATGTACGGAAAATAAGGACGCATTCTACATTGATTTATATACATATCTTCTCTGTATGGTGAATAATTCAATTCAATTCAATAAAGTGCTACGAACAGTCATACAAGTACTATTCATTCACAGTCGTTTTACTCAAACGCACCAAACAAAGCATGTATAACACCACTTCCAAAAATGAGCGTAAATGCAAGCAAGAGAACATAAACATATGTACATTTTTATTTGAATATTTACCCAAGAGATAAAGATTTCTAGATCAACCATATCAGATAGAGACAAATGAGTACATTCATTTCCCGCCTTTCGTCTTAACACTGTCGCGTGTTAATGCTTAGCTAACCGCTGACGAGATGGTCTGACTATACACCTAACCTCTATTTAAACTAGAAACCCCCGCGAATGTTATAACAGCTCACAGGACGCCCACCTGTTATAACCTTTCACACATCCACATATGTGATTCTTGCTCCCCCAAGAGAAAGTAATTTCGTGCTATTTCCTCCTGTCAAGCGCAAGAAATTATATTTCTCCTGTACCGTTACGCAATAACACATTCAACAACACATATATTTGGAATTGTCATGCGCTGCTAGCCGAGACTCAAAGAAAGAGTTTAAAAGCAAGTAAGTGATAGGGACATGTTCAGCCTATTCTCAATAAAATCTTTATATATCCGCCTTAGCGTTTTCTCTTTCTAACAAACATGAAAATCGTTCAGTGAAAATATCAGTTTGCCCGGATATGGCAGAGATTTTAACAAATCTCCTAAAAATATTCTCTGACATTTCAGATATCTCAGTCATAATTAAATATCTCTCAGTGTTATAAATGGGACACAGATGCGATCCCGTTCGCCCTGTTATCAAGCAGGCGCCATCTTAGTGCCTGTCTTCGATTTTTTGATAAGCACAGTCAAATAACCATCAAAAAGCACAAGGTCTGAGCGCTTAATATACAGAAAATTAACTGAATCCAAAATAAATCAGCATTAGCAAGTAAACACATAGCAAAAAGTCTCTGATCCACTTATGTTCGGTTACCGCATTTGCTTTAATAATTCACCGTTTACTTTTTCTACGTGATAGGTGTAGTCAACAAGCTCTTATTAGCCTCTATTATGTTCTACTTCGTTGCACTCAAACGAACAAATTGTTTATCATTTCCACAAAAAATCTTATCTTTCTCAACTATTTATTCATGGTAGCCGGAGCCTTGAAGTCCGAGCTCGCGCAGTACAAACCGGTACACCATGAATGTTGGGAAATGCATTGAAATCCGGAAATTGAAAACCCTATGGAGTAACCTTCATCGATACCGGACGCCGCCCAGGAAAAAACAGAGATAAAATAGCATGTAAAAGCTCTGAAAACCTGTGTCCGTAGCAGTGCGCCAAGCATCTCCAGTCAAGGTGACGAACTCCACCCCTCCGTGCATACAATCTACATGCATAATGCAATTTTTTACATAAATCATCCGTGATAACCACAGTGACGGTGCATTCGAGGCCAGCGTCCTCCAATGCGCTATGCCACTGTAGGGGGACAAAGACAGCCAGTAGTAGGGAGCCGGCATTTCGAGAAAGGTTTTCCAGGGAGGTAACTCTTGGTCCCCTTTTTCCGCCAGGGGGCGCCACCAGTCCCGTATGATGTCACTTCCTGTCTGGGTGAATGGAGCGTGACCTGTGAACTGTATGACGTCACTTCCGGTCTGGGTGAATGGGGCGTGACCTGTGAACATGATAGGATATGTACTGACCTGTCTGTGGGGACTCAATGTCGTTCATCTCCGTGTCTTTTCGGTGAGAGGAACATGTACTGGGGTTTTTCCCACAATGTCGTTCACCTCCGTGTCTCTTCGGTCAGGTCCGTGTCTTTTCGGTGAGGTCCGTGGGAACATGATAGGAGATGTACTGACTTGTCTGTGGGTTTTTCCCACAATGTCGTTCACCTCCATGTGTCTTCGGTCACCTCCGTGTCTTTTCGGTGAGGTCCGTGAAGATGTGACGGAGGTGACCGAAAGATGTGACGGAGGTGTGCGAAGAGACACGGAGATCACCGAAGAGTCACGGAGAGTTCGGTGAGGTCCGTGAAGATGTTACGGAGGTGACCGAAAAGACACGGAGGTGACCGAAGACACACGGCGGTCACCGAAAAGACCCGAATGTCATCACCGAAGAGTTACGGAGGTGACCGAAAAGACACGGAGGTGACCGAAGACACACGGAGGTTACCGAAAACACCCGAATGTCACGAAAAAACGTATAAAAGTGGAAATTTTTAAGGGTATTGCTGCATTCATTGGCCTGCCGAACGGAGCTATCTCACCAGCCTGCCTGACCAGCCTACCTGACCAGCATGAACCACTCTGACGACAGGAGCTACTTGCCTGAGCCTCACCAGCCTGAGCCTGCCTCACCAGTCTATCTCACCATAGCAGCTACTGACCTGACCAGCCTGAGCCAACGGTCATGGACTCATGTCACCGAGCTAAGCTTCTACAGCACCGTATTCGCCTCGTTGATGAGATGCAGCATGTGGCTGATATATGTGCTCTGCTTATGGTGGAAAACATAATCCTTCAACACGGTGTCGAAGATATCATGGCGGAGAAGACCACCTCGCGACAAAACAGAGCCCTCATCGACGATCTACTGCGCCGTGGCCCCTTAGCATTTCAAGCCTTCGTGGAGGTGCTGAAGAAGACGGGAAATGAAGGAATAGCAGATCTATTTCAAGCCCACGATTCAGAAGATAATATCTTAGTCATGGACATGGACATCGCCGAAGGGCGTACAGCTACCAAACGTACGCACCAAGAGTCCGGTCTACCTGCCAAACCCGGTCCACCTACCAAACGTCCCCGACTAACACCTTTAGAAATACCTCAGCAAGTGCTTCAGCCAGTGCCCCAGCAGGTGCCTGAGCAAGCGAAGGAAGTGGTGCTACTTCCTATGCCTGTGCAGGAGATCAATGACATTATCCAGCAGGCCTACCAGGCGGCCCAGACGAACACTTGGGAGCTCTCTCCCTATTTAACTGTGAGTGTCAAAGAAGAGGAAGTGCATTTTAACGCACCGGCCTGGGACGACAAACCACCTAAGCATATCGCCTTGACGTTGGACACCTGGATAAGAGTACAGGCCATTTATTACGCCGTCGATGCGGTCATTGACCACCATGGGAGCGACGATGCGAAATTTTATGTGGGTGACGACATCTTTCTCACCTGTTCTATGTTCAACAACATGCTGCTGGTGCATATTCGTAAATGGAAGTTGAGGGCGGATACGCAAAAGCGTATTCCTTTATCTCAGGGCGTCACCCTGCAAATACCTGCATGGCGGAAGCTGGAGAGTCTCACAGCTGAAATTCATGAAGTCCTGTCTGACCAGGTGACTCAGTATATTTATAAGAAGTACATCGACACATTCCTGGATCATCTCAGACCCTGCATTCGACACTTGCGTATCCAGCAATGTGCAGGCTGTGGGAACAAGAACGGACTCTTCAACACGCATACGTGTATGGACAATAGTATACCATCAGACGCGCTCATCACTGAGGGACTACAGGCCGTTAACGAGGTGCAAATTGCCGAGGCATTGCAAGCTGCCTGTCCACCCAAAATTCCACGCGAACAGATTGCCACCTTCATCTACGTGCACCAGGGGTAGAAAGACAATGACGAGTTCAAACAAGTCTTGTTGCATAAATATTGAACATTTCACACAAGTCTTGTTGCATAAACATTCAGACATCACCGTATTCCTACATTCTATGTTCATTCTATGTTCATTTAAGCGCCTTGATAGCGTATAATTGTATTAAAAAAATTCAACACCAAGAGTCTACTGTGGTGAAGACCTTATGTTCATTCTACTGTGTTAATAAAAATATTAGAAATTCAAATGTGTGTTAATGTTTACTCTATGCAAAGGGGGTATTGGTGTGGAAGCTGGTGTTTTTGTGCTTTTAGTTAGAAAATTTCCTCCCTTTCGGGTGTAATTAGGTGGCCCTAAAAAGGGAATTTGGAAAGAACAGCGGTATCACACTGTTACGGGCGGAATATTTTTTTCACGCCTGATACACATCCCCGACACACAGGGCATCGCATCTTCAAATGAAGCTCCTCTGTCTCTGCGCACTGGCACGAACCCGCTATGCATGTTAAGCTTAGCAAGCATACACCACATAGGCACAGGTGACCACAAGGGGAAAAGGCGTACGTCGTTTCATCGTCTTGACACACGGTACAGGTGGATCTCTTCTGTTCCCTAGCCAGTTGTAGGCGTAGTTTAGACTTTTCATCTTCTAATTCGTCAAGCTGTTGGTTCAGGTGGCTGATCTCTTGTAAGGGTGTTGTCATTCCTGTTGCGGTAGCGGTCGTTGTGGTAGCCGTCGTTGTGGTAGCCGCCTGAGTCGCCGCTGTAGTTGCTGGGGGTCTACTACTGTTTAACCACTCCACCGCTGGTACATCTTCATCGTCTGTTGCTCATCATCATCATCATCTTCTCCCTGCACAGCGTCCCTTATTTCTCTATCTTGTTGTGCACCTCTCATCCTCAAAGCTTCAGCAATATGAGCTTCATGAACACGCTGCAAGCTCGTAATGATTGTAACATGTTCGTTGTCTTCTCCGTTCGAGCGAATCCGTTCTCTATGTTCTCTAGGATCTTGTTGTCCCGTGTTCATTGCGTTGAATAGTGCCCGTCTACTAGGATTAGCCATGATGCAGTTGAATGAATGGATAGCTGACGAGACACTGCGCGCTTTTTATAGTATAACCGTAGAGCGCCCGTATGAGGGCGCGGACGTCATCGAAATCTTCACAGTGAAACCATTGTACCTGCTCAGGCCCGCTGAAATTTTGTGTTTCTTTTCCATCTTCAAACCGGTCTCATTTTGCAATAAATGCGAGTTGACGTGTAAAACTTATTTAAACTTGAACTTTGGGAACATTTTGTCGATTTTAGACCCGTATGGTTATGGGTGTGGTTGTGTGGAAAACCCGGTAAATTTGAAATAAATCGGCTTACCCCCGTGTGTTCCTGACATCCTTATAATGCCACCCTGGAAATTTGAGCGGGGTTATCGAAGGAAAAGTGTGAATTTTGGTCATACTACTCTTGCTACGGTACCACAGCACTATACAGTATGGAGCCGAATGTGTGTACAGCTATGCGTGTCAATGGCTGTGTTACCGTAGCAAGAGTGGTATGACAAAAAAATCATACTTTTCCATCGATAAACCTGCTCAAATTTTCAGGGTGACATTATAAGGATGTGAGGAACACACCTAAAGTGTTTTTTCGGAGGTAAGCCGATTTATTTCAAATTTACCGGGTTTTCCACACAACCACACCCATAACCATACGGGTCTAAAATCCACAAAATGATTAAAAATATAGCTTTAGCCTGCCGCCAGCCTTCTGAATTTTTCAGCGATACACTATAAGCTCCCAAAGTTCAAGTTTAAATAAGTTTTACACGTCAACTCGCATTTATTGCAAAATGAGACCGGTTTGAAGATGGAAAAGAAACACAAAATTTCAGCGGGCCTGAGCAGGTACAATGGTTTCACTGTGAAGATTTCGATGACGTCCGCGCCCTCATACGGGCGCTCTACGGTTATACTATAAAAAGCGCGCAGTGTCGTCTGCTATCCATTCATTTTGAACTACATCATGGCTCAACACATGGATATTGATGGAGTGCACAATATTATTAACGAGGCGTGGCTTGACAACATATTAGAAGAGCTATGGAAAGATGATGAACAAGAAGACCAGCCGGTGGAGGGCAGCGACACTTTCACCCCAGTTTCACAACAAAAGCGGCAGTATCTTCATCATGCCACGGGTCAATTCATCGATATTGAAGACGATGAAGAAGGAGAAGAAGAGGCAGCGGATGGAGATGTCACCGCCAATAGTACCTACGACGTACGGCCTGATAGTACCCTCCAACTCGAACGGTTTGAACGAGTCATACAAGATGTGTTCAAACGACATCAAGACCAAGAACAAGACCAAGAAGCAACCGGGGAATTCATCGATGGACTGGACAATAGTCCCTACGTGAGTCCCTACGGCTATCCTACCGACGACGAACAGATTGATCAACTCCTACAAGATGAGTTCGAAGAAGACCAAGAAAAAGAAAAAGAAGAACAAGAAAAAGAACAGATGGCTGTTTTACAGCAGCGATATCTTGAGTATTACTGTACCGAAATAAGAAGACTGGAGCGAGACACAACATGGGGAGCGGCACAGTATTTACCCTGTGTCCAATGCAGTAGTCGCTACGCCAAAGACGCTATATTTCCATGTGGACACCAAGCGTTATGTATTCGCTGTATTCACAGACATGCAGGAAGACCAGTGCCTGCGCCCACTTACAAGCCCATAGCGTGTACACTCGTCGCGCTGAAATGTCCCGTGTGTACCCAGAGGCGAGAAAACCTGTTCCGATCGGTGTAATCCCCTTACACCTTCTTAACGGTCCTTATGAGGACCCCCAATTATACTCGAAAGAGCAAGCTTCTAATTAAAAGCACAAAAAAACACCAACTCCTGCACATGCACACACCTAGGTAACAATAGGTAATTAACACTTAGTAAATGGGAACTTCCTACTAACAGCGCCCAGGTAAAATTAAAAAAAACACTATTAGTATGAATGTACGGTAATAATATACCGAATAGTGCCGGAAAAAGCCGAGTGTAAAAATTTTTGTTGTTGTTGTGAGGAGGTGTGGGAGATTGGTAATCATAGAGGAGAGGAGATTGAGATATACCGAGTAGTCCCGGAAAAAGCCGAGTGTGAATTTTTGTTGTCGTGAGGTGTGGGAGATTGGTACTGAGAGAGGAGAGGAGATTAAGATATACCGAGTAGTCCCGGAAAAACCCGAGTGTAAAAAATGTTTTGCTGTGAGGTGTGGGAGATTGGTAATCATAGAGGAGAGGAGATTTGCATTGGTAGGGTCTAGGGGCAATTGTTATAAGTGCTGTTTGGAAGGCTAGGGGTTGGCCCTGAAAAGGGACTTTGATGGCAGATTTTTTTGGGGGGTTGGAGTTTGGTAATCATAGAATATAGAGGAGAGGAGATTCACCAATGTAGGGCCTGATTTTAATTGAATGTGCCAAATTAGAAGTCCCCTTTCGTAAGATTGGGGTGGCCCTGAAAAGGGCCGTTAAGGTCAAATTGTTTACCCTGTTTTATTCAGGGGGAGTTTGCCTGTCTACTCCAAACTGGCGGAAAAGTACCGGCCAGGTTGTTGTTGTTCATCGTCATCAGAGTCTGGTACCGATGGTAGATGATCCAGGAATGTAGCCCGTGGAATGCTCGGTAATTCGTCTAAGTTGACGAATTCCGGCTGGCGTTGTTGTTGGAGTTGTTGTTGTTCTCTCTGGAGCTGTTCTTCATTGAGAGCATCTCTCAGGGCCGAAATCCAATCTTCTCCCGTAAATGTTGTGAGCGCTCTGGTGACGGAGTAGTATAATGCCGCCCAGGACAGCGGCGTAAAATTGGTGTTGGACCGTGTCCACCGCTGTATTTCGGCCATCCAAAACGCTTTCACACTCCTCGCTAGCTTCTCCCTCTGTCGCTTCTCTTTTGCCGCTCCTTTGGTGGTGCTCATCTTAGCAACTCGACTCATGATCTTCATACGTAGTTGACAGCTTGAGAAATATGGTTTGAATGCGCCTTTTCCCCACGCGCCCCTGGGTTTTATTCTGAATATAGAGTAGATTTTCATTGGCTGTTTAAACGGCGCGAACCTCTTTCATTGGTTCTGTCTCCGTCCTCGCCATTGGTTGAT
>JAVTVY010029822.1:0-12544 GCA_036873755.1 Hanleya hanleyi | reverse complement strand
TTTGTGTGTGTGTATGGGCGTGTGTGTGCACGCGTGCATCACGTTTATCTGTTAGCATGATGATTAGGTAACTTTTGATTCAATATGCTCTGAATTTTGAGATCAAAGGTACAAGTAAATACATTAGGTACAATAAGTATGTTTGTCTGTCTACCAATGGGGATCGCCAGCCACACTAGGCGGCGCTAGTGCTCCAACAGGTAAAGAAGACGTGACGTCATAAAGCGAACAATTATAACGTCGTTACATTATGACGTTGCCTTTGTGACGTCTAGAAAAACTACATGGGCATGCGCCATTTACCTCTTGGTACACGTAGCCACCTGGCGTCAGTTCGAGCTGGCGAACCCCATTGGAGAATATCACAATATTCCTTGCAGCATAGCCAAGCTGTCCAAATCCATACAACATACCTGTATACAGCTAGCAGTGGACCAGAAGCATGTTTAATATGAGTGATCTTGTTGACTGTTTTAAGGGTCAAATTATGTGTCAAAAGTTAGTTCAGTGCTATGAACAAAATATATCTTTGAAGTTGAAAAATTATACCTAAACAAAGAATAGCAAATGATAAAAAAACCTTGGCATTCCACTTTAATGTGATCAAGTTTGTTAACATGTAATTGCAGGTGGGGTCGACCAAGTCCAGCAAATCACTGGTCGGAAAAGCTCCGGAACTGCTGAAACCGACTGCTGGTTTAGGACCGATCGAAGAAGTTTATAGGGAGAAGCTTCAATTCACTGCTGCGGAGTGGCACAATGTAACTCAGAGCTATATCTACCCCCGTCTCCTCAAAGACATACCCCTCTTCAACAGCAAGGTTGATCATCTGCTCAGTCTAGGATTCTCCATTGAGGATATAAAAGGACACCTGAGAATTTTGACAAGGAGTATGCAGAGTTTACAGACCCGAGTGCAAATAGCTAAAGATATAGACCCATGCATCCGTTTGACAATCATGGATTTGACTATTGACATGAAAAGGTACAGCCCCACACTTCGTCGTCGAATAAAAATAAGGGAATGTCTGCGTGGTTTTCCAGACAAATTTGAGGCAGTAGCCGACTTACTCGGAGCCTCTGTGGATGAGGTCAGTTGCGAACGGGTCGTGCGCATTTACTCGGTGTGCTTTCTTCACAATTCGATCCAAATGCTACTCGCAAATGGGGTCAGCCGAGACGATATTTTGTGCCACTTCCACACTGTCGGGCGAGGTACCGTTTACCTACAGAAAGGGCTGGCTAAGATGAAGGAAATAGGATTCACCAAACCTTGCCTGACACAGCTCGTAAGCATTTTGGACCGACACAAAGTCATCACCAAGAGGCAGATGGGGAGTTTGGGACTCCATGTGCTGGCCAAATTGTTGGACTGTGATACTGAGGATCTGAGAAGTCACCGGTCAGAACTGAGAAATATTGTTTTGAAGGGAAAACATCAACAGAGGAAGGTTGTGGAGTATTTAGTCTCTCAGGGTTTTCTCATTAAGGATATAGCTCAATGTCCCCTTTTGATTGGCCATGATTTATCCATTCTGCGTAGCTATGTTGACACGTATAAAGACCGCGAAGAATATGAAGAGCTGGCATTGAAATTCCAAGGGGATTCGAGCAAACTTCTGAACTGGATACAATATTTGATAGAGCGTGATATCAATTTCACATCGTATGAGGCCATTGCAGAGGAAGAAGAGGCTGATATGTAATAATATCTTCACAAAAAATCAGGACTGTGGCTTCAAGACAATGAACATAATGGTGAAACAGAATAAATCTAATTTTTGCTTTTTCCTGCTGGAGGGTCATCTCACTCCTATCTCTTCCATGTTAAATTCCCAGATTGTACGGCCATGATGGCCAGCTAACAGCTTGAATATAATTCTGAAGAACCAAAGCTGATCAATTTATTCGTGACCTCTCGCTGGCTTTTCCCCAGCCACATTTCATACTGCGCCGGATGAATGCACCCCTAATTCCAGTCAGCCTTTTCAAAGTTTTGCAGTAAATATGATGCAAATTAGTATTTTTGTAACTATAACTCATCTGAACATAATGCACTGGCTATTGATAACCCATTTAAATATCCCACCTACAAAATACATATATACTGGCATCCGATTTTGGAATGTGTATTATTAGACAATGCACTTGCAAAGGCCCCTCATTCTAACCCCAGATCTCACTTTAGCTGCGAAAACTGACCTCTGGCCTAGTGCATTTATGGGACCGGAGCGAAAACGGAAACGTCGCACCTGTTTGTTGACTTTCTTATTTGATCTACTTTTTATGTGTTTTGTACTCTGTCCCAAATGGGATGCTCAGTACAATAAAGAATCTTATCTTATCATGCGCACAAATAATTTCAGCGGAACAAATCTCGCATTCGTCTATTTCCGTATTGGCGGAAATTAGCCCAATTGCTGAGTTCTGGGGATAGATTGCTATTATTCAACTAAACATAGAAATAGTTTTGTATAATTTGAATGAATTATGTTCTTATAGTTAAAATTAGCAGAATTTCACAATAAAATGCGACCGGATCCCTTGATTATCAAAGGCACTATTTCTTAGCCGGCTCACTGCATGATCGTCATACGTTCCCCACCGGTGGGGATTTGTGCATTCTATGTGAGAGGCTCATTCCGCCAATACAGAAATAGCCGAACATGAGATTGAAGGCCCCTAACAATCTGAATATTAAGTAATAATAATAATAATAACTAGACATTGTTGGTACAATGACGCGGTCTTTCCACAACGGTCTCCCAAAGGTATCCTTTCGTTGGAAATTAAATTCATGTTGTGTTGTATAGGTGGTGTCGACATAATGATAATTGAACACCCTCTTTTTAATTAACAACTATACATAATGCATTATGGGCTTACAGAGGGATCATCAGAGTTCGCAGCTCCTTTCATCACTTAAAACGACGTTCATTTAATTGCAATCGCGGGTAACTCGGTTGGTACAGTCGGAAAAGGAATTGGTGTGTCGGGTTACATACAGGTCTCCATGCCTTGTCAATGGAGAACCAATTAATAACTCTTTGAAACTGATCTGACTTTATAAAATTAGATGGATAAAATCAATTACTACGTAATATCGAAAGCGTTTAACCTGACGGATAATACGCAAATAGCGTACACGAAGTGGGGAAAATGTTCATTGTTTATTCACCATTTCAACGATGTGTATACAAAGATAATATCGAGTACGGCTGTAAAAATGGCGGGAATAAAACCCCAAGGGGCTTGTTCTATCCGGAACTGATAATATTATCCTTTGGCTATTTAACGACAGTAGGGCTGTTGGCAGCTTTCGTTGTGTATTATAGTGTATACACCCTCCAATACTTAGGTAGATATGGTCATCGTCAATATATAGTTTGTTTGGAGTTGGCATTTAACAAAGTAGTTCTTTAAACGGGATTTGAAAAGTGAATAAGATGCGGAGGCTTTTATGTCAGTGGGCAGCGAGTTCCACATACGCGGTGCTTTTGTTTTCGTAGAATAGTAGGATATATTTGAAACCACTCATGTTCTGTAGAGATTAAGGTCGGATTGCCTGGTGGGGTAGCAGTGAACTTCTGATAGTTTTGTAAAGTAATTTATAAATATGGTCGGTAGAGAGAATGGTGTGTGGAGATATTTGTGGATAAATAACAATACCAGGTAGTCATTGATTTGATGAAATGGGAGGATGTTTAATTGCTCAAGTAATGGACTGGTATGACCGTATTTGTTACTGGAAGTTATTAAGCGAAGAATTTTTTTTTTAGCACGACACAGGCACGACGGAGCCGGGGGGGCTACGGGGGATGAAGCCCCCCCAATAATTTGGCCAACTTTTCTAAAATTCATATCATGTCAACTCAAAAATACTTCAATGAAGATGTATTTTCGAAATGAATAGTAAAATGAATTGTCTGCGTCGCATATCTATCGCATAACTAAAACTATTTACAACTGTCCAGCATTAGTGGGCCAGCCAAAGCTCTAGAATTTTTTTTACGGACATTGTTTAGTAATATTTAGGTTCACAAAAGGACGGTTAATAGTGTTCTACCATATAAAAGATGGTAGAGATAAATGATTAAATCCTCACACCATGTACCGTATGCCACTAATTACTAAGACGAAATGCCGCTAAAAACATATGACTCCTATGTCCTGGACGTTTCGTGATATCAGCGAAGATAAAATACTGTTATTTGATTATTCAGACTTCCATTCATCAAAATTAGAAAGAAAATGGACTAGAATAGAAAATACCCTGCGTGTCCATGCCATGAGAATGTCCAAATCCTCGCCCAGTCAAGAATACCGGAGCCCGTGTGCCCAAATACACTCTGTCGGTTTTCATTGTTCACAAACTCATTGGTAATTTCAATCAGGTTGATGAAGTCTGTGAGATTCTTGACGATGAATATTTACAAAATGTTGGGAAAACAGGCAACACAAATAGAGTTTACACAGGTGAGGATTTCTTGTTTTATTGCTCGGAAATACGCTAGAACGCTTCTCCGACCACCTAAGACCCTTGGAGCTTCTGGGGCCTAGGCGGCCCCTGGACCTTCGCCTAATTGTGCTGTGATAGTAGCCCCCGCAATCATGAATTGCTTCCGCCGTGCCTGCGACAGGAGGCCTGAGGTGTGTTGGGAACGGGTTACCCCATACTAAGTTGCAATTAGATATATAGGAATAAAACGGGGAATAATATAGTATGATCAAGGTTTTCCTGTTAAGGCAGTGTCGTACATTATTGATAACATCAATATTTCTCGAGATTTTGGAGGTCAGTTCATCTATATCAGTTTGCCAGTTTAGTTTATCGTTAAAATGGATACCAAGGAATTTGAAGGAGGTAACGGATTCAATTTCGGAGCCAAATATAGATATTTTGGGGGTAGTATTGGCATGTCTGTTTGGTTTGAAGAACATGTATTTAGTTTTCTTCACATTTAAAGAGAGTTTGTTGCAGGAGATCCAATTATGAAGCTTTCCAAGTTCGTGTGACATTGTCTCAGCTAGAATATCAGTATCAGAGAGAGTGGCGCTAGTATCATCAGCAAAGACAGTGATGTCAAGGGCAGATGTGGCTTTATTTTTATCATTTATGTATATTAAGAAAAGGATGGGGCCTAGTATTAAACCTTGCGGTTCACCAGTGTTTTTCGCATTGAAAGGAGACGGTATACCGTCGACGGACACGCACTGTGACCTGGTCGTTAAATAGCTGCGAAAGCAGTTGTTTGCAACTCCACGGAAACCATAGTAGTCGAGTTTGTACAAGAGAATATCTTGATTAACTGTATCGAATACTTTCGAAAGATCAAGAAAGGTGTAGATGCTGAACTGTTTCGATTCTTTGGCAGATGCAAGTTTGTCATAAAGGGAGATAACTGCATGGAACGTAGAGTGGTTAGCACGGAATCCATATTTGTTTTGGCAGATACTGTTGTTAGTTTCTAGGAAAGTAGTCCCCCTGAATGCTACAAGTTTTTCAAAGATTTTGCTCAGGCAAGGGAGTTTTGCTTCCAGACTTGAAAACATGAGTGATTTTTGCGATCTTAAGAGCATGGGGAACAATTCCACTTTGAAAAGATAAGTTTACAATATGCGTAATATGGGAGGATATTAGGCTCGATATTGGTTTTATGAGAGACATGCGAATATCATCAATACCAGGTGAGCCATTTTTTAGTACAGATTTGACTTCAACAATATCAAATAAAATAAAAATTCATTATCGTAGTATAGGCAAAGATAAGTTGTAAAGTCGTCTTGGGTGCTTGGGATTTTCAAGGCAAGATCGGAGGCAACTGAAGAAAAGTACTGGTAGTCATTGAAGTGGGTGGCAATTTCTGCAGGATAAGTAATATCATTACCATTGGATGTGAATGGGGACCGAGCTAGATGGGTCATTTCATGAAATGGGGGTACCGAAGTGTGACATGCAAACCAATTTTGAAAAGATGTCAATTCCTGGCTGCACTAAGTCAGGGATAATATTGATATACAGAGATTCGGAAAACATAAGAAAACGGACAATATTCCACAATTTGGGAGAAAAATAAAATAATGAAGTTGCGCGTGTAACGAGGACACCAAACTATATACAAAATTCACCACATAACACGTCAATTTAAGTGTCAAATAGAATAAAAACATGATCAAATTGTTAGAATATTTAATCCTATTCTGCAGCATATTTAGTGGCATTGACTGCCTCAATCCAATCAAGTGGTGCGTGTAACATGGACACCAAAAATGGCTTCGTGTCCTTTCGCATACATCATGTGAAATCACCATACTAGGTCGCGATCAAACTCTAGACTTTACCATCAAACTGATCATGGCACATGAACATTTTATATGTAAGACTGGTCTTAGTTTCACTTTCTTTCTTCTGGAATCAACATTTGTTTGTCACACATGTAACGAAGTGACAAACGTAACTGTTCAGGACGCGAAATAGCACAATACTACTTATCCGCTATTTTTGCAATTGCCTCATTATATGACACCTACTCTAAAGTGGCTCCACCAGCCATGTCACAAATATTGGGTTCCATTGTTGCACATTGTAATTCATGCAAGAAAAAAATAAGTAAAATGAAAGCCGAGGGTGGTGCGTGTAACCACATGAAAGAGGACACGAAAGCGAGACATAAAAGTATATTCCAACTACAGCTATTACGGACACATCAAAATCCTGTCATATTTGGATCGATAATAGACAAGATTAGCCCAGCTCAAGAATAGTTTTGAATGACCACTGAATGACATTTTCTTGGTGACGGGTAAGAGGTAAGGTAAGTAACAAAAGAGGACACCAGTAGTATACAAAGAGTCTTTAAAGTCCAATTCGCCTCACTGCGCATGCGCAGAACTTGGTTTGACGTCACAATTGAGGGGGTGCGCATGCGTGATGAGGGGGCGTGGCCTGTGTGGATGTGTGGTGGAGGTTACAAAATGGCGGCTAAACACGTCCCACCACACATTCAAACCCAGCCGCCATTTTGTAACCTCCACCACACATCAACTCACGCATGTGGTGGTGGAGGATACAAAATGGCGGCTGGGTTTGAATATGTGGTGGGACGTGTTTAGCCGCCATTTTGTAACCTCCACCACACATCACTGGGACACCAAAGGTCAATGAGTGCATAGGGTGCATTCCACACCTAAATGATGTGCGGTTAAAATAGACATGGGTTCGGGTCTTCGGCCACAAATATATGTAAAATCTTTAACAAAACCCCTGTGAAAGTATATATTTTCTGAATGGGCACACCCATGCCATTATTCCAGGAGACAAGTGAGCTATTCAAATTGAAAAGGAAAGACGTGCAATCCTCCTTAAACCTTCTTCAACTTTTCTGAAAAACTCCATAAAATGTACGAAAATTCGACCCACCATCCAGAGAAAACAAACAAAATGATTTTCTTGTTAGACTTGTGAAAGTTTCTCCGTCCAACGGGCATTTTAAAAAGCGAAAAAAATCAGGGGGTCGACCTACTCGTTTTTTGTAAAATTTTATCGCCATAAGGGAATCATCATTTTCGTTCCCCGAAAAAGTGAGGATTTTGTCCTGCCAGATATTCAATTCCGGAAACCATTAACTCTGTAGTGGCGCGTAGATGCGATAAGCAAGCAATTGTTATATCCTCGTTTGAAGAAATGGTTACGTCCAGCAGGGTGATACTACAGATATCAGCTAGTAGAAAGGGAAGAAGAATTACCATGCTGTCAAAAACAGGCGACCTTCCTTATTATGAAATTAGGGAGGGGCCATTTGTGCGAAACCGTGGCCTAGTGTGGAGTGCACCCTTAAGGCTAGGGTGTTTTCTCAGAATTTCTTTTCTCAAGGCTATGCCAATCTGGAAGTGTTTGCGAGTTTCTTGGTATGCGACACTTGCTTGTAGTATGCGGTTTTGTCGGATATCCCGTCAATCACTTTCCCCCTACCCCATCTTTGTTTTTGCGACTTTTGCTAAAAAATCACGAGTTTACGAGCTCAATAAGAATATCATAGCATTAGGCTTTGACCGTGACAATGAAACCCATGTGCAAGATCGGGAGCGTTGACCAGCTTTCGATTGAGGCATTAGAAGCAAAATAAACGCAAAAATAGCTGAAATTCGAGCCAAATTGTCAATAATTTTTCATTCCGACTTTTCCAAAAGATTGGGGGGTGGGAGTACAAAGTTCGAGATAAAAGGGACAAAACTAGAATAATACGATGCCATTCAATTTAGATCAGGGTACTGGTGTGATCCGTATTGAAAATTAATCACTTTGACATTCACATTAACAATAATGAGACATACAGGTCACTAATCGTAACATATATGCTCAATCAAGGGGAGGTAATTCTGTATAGGTCCAAATAGCATATATGCAAGGCCAATGCTATCATACCATGTAGTATACATAAAATCGAAACATTTCTGACTAAGATAAAAGAACTTTACCATCCCGTTCCATATCAAGTCATTACAAGGTCTGAATACGCGCTTTTAACGAGTGTAGTGCAGGAGAACATACAATATTTGGCCTACTCGTGTATTATAACCTTGCTGTGGCGCCTACATTAAGGGTGTATTCCACACCTAAATGATGTGCGGTTAAAATAGACATGGGTTCGGGTCTTCGGCCACAAATATATGTAAAATCTTTAACAAAACCCCTGTGAAAGTATATATTTTCTGAATGGGCACACCCATGCCATTATTCCAGGAGACAAGTGAGCTATTCAAATTGAAAAGGAAAGACGTGCAATCCTCCTTAAACCTTCTTCAACTTTTCTGAAAAACTCCATAAAATGTACGAAAATGTGCCAAATTCGACCCACCATCCAGAGAAAACAAACGAAATGATTTTCTTGTTAGACTTGTGAAAGTTTCTCCGTCCAACGGGCATTTTAAAAAGCGAAAAAAATCAGGGGGTCGACCTACTCGTTTTTTGTAAAATTTTATCGCCATAAGGGAATCATCATTTTCGTTCCCCGAAAAAGTGAGGATTTTGTCCTGCCAGATATTCAATTCCGGAAACCATTAACTCTGTAGTGGCGCGTAGATGCGATAAGCAAGCAATTGTTATATCCTCGTTTGAAGAAATGGTTACGTCCAGCAGGGTGATACTACAGATATCAGCTAGTAGAAAGGGAAGAAGAATTACCATGCTGTCAAAAACAGGCGACCTTCCTTATTATGAAATTAGGGAGGGGCCATTTGTGCGAAACCGTGGCCTAGTGTGGAGTGCACCCTTAAGGCTAGGGTGTTTTTTCAGAATTTCTTTTCTCAAGGCTATGCCAATCTGGAAGTGTTTGCGAGTTTCTTGGTATGCGACACTTGCTTGTAGTAAGCAGTTTTGTTGGATATCCCGTCAATCACTTTCCCCCTACCCCATCTTTGTTTTTGCGACTTTTGCTAAAAAATCACGAGTTTACGAGCTCAATAAGAATATCATAGCATTAGCCTTTGACCGTGACAATGAAACCCATGTACAAAGATCGGGAGCGTTGACCAGCTTTCGATTGAGGCATTAGAAGCAAAATAAACGCAAAAATAGCTGAAATTCGAGCCAAATTGTCAATAATTTTTCATTCCGACTTTTCCAAAAGATTGGGGGGTGGGAGTACAAAGTTCGAGATAAAAGGGACAAAACTAGAATAATACGATGCCATTTAATTTAGATCAGGGTACTGGTGTGATCCGTATTGAAAATTAATCACTTTGACATTCACATTAACAATAATGAGACATACAGGTCACTAATCGTAACATATATGCCCAATCAAGGGGAGGTAATTCTGTATAGGTCCAAATAGCATATATGCAAGGCCAATGCTATCATACCATGTAGTATACATAAAATCGAAACATTTCTGACTAAGATAAAAGAACTTTACCATCCCGTTCCATATCAAGTCATTACAAGGTCTGAATACGCGCTTTTAACGAGTGTAGTGCAGGAGAACATACAATATTTGGCCTACTCGTGTATTATAACCTTGCTGTGGCGCCTACATTAAGGGTGCATTCCACACCTAAATGATGTGCGGTTAAAATAGACATGGGTTCGGGTCTTCGGCCACAAATATATGTAAAATCTTTAACAAAACCCCTGTGAAAGTATATATTTTCTGAATGGGCACACCCATGCCATTATTCCAGGAGACAAGTGAGCTATTCAAATTGAAAAGGAAAGACGTGCAATCCTCCTTAAACCTTCTTCAACTTTTCTGAAAAACTCCATAAAATGTACGAAAATGTACCAAATTCGACCCACCATCCAGAGAAAACAAACGAAATGATTTTCTTGTTAGACTTGTGGAAGTTTCTCCGTCCAACGGGCATTTTAAAAAGCGAAAAAAATCAGGGGGTCGACCTACTCGTTTTTTGTAAAATTTTATCGCCATAAGGGAATCATCATTTTCGTTCCCCGAAAAAGTGAGGATTTTGTCCTGCCAGATATTCAATTCCGGAAACCATTAACTCTGTAGTGGCGCGTAGATGCGATAAGCAAGCAATTGTTATATCCTCGTTTGAAGAAATGGTTACGTCCAGCAGGGTGATACTACAGATATCAGCTAGTAGAAAGGGAAGAAGAATTACCATGCTGTCAAAAACAGGCGACCTTCCTTATTATGAAATTAGGGAGGGGCCATTTGTGAGAAACCGTGGCCAAGTGTGGAGTGCACCCATAGTTCCGGCAGAAAAAAAAAAAAAAGTTCCGGCAAAAAAAAAAAATGTATTCATGCGCGGTGATGCGGTTTGGCCGCGGTTTTGGCGGTGATTCGGTCTCGGGAAAAAGCTTCCGCGGAGGAAAAGTAGTCCCTAGATAAAATGGTCCGATGGGGTCGAGTGAGGTATCAAAGTGAAGCTTAGGTGAAGGGGCATCTAATGGGCTGGGTGTGGGGTTGAACTATCGGCCTTCTGCGCATGCGCGGTGGCCGAAGGGTATGAAAATAGCCGTGTTGGAGCTAGGGAAGCCCCTAAGGGTCCGATGGGGTCGAGTGAGGTATCAAAGTAGTTTATGCAAGCGGGGCATCTAATGGCCGGGTGTGGGGTTGAACTATCGGTGACCGCATGCGCGGTGGCCGAAGGGTATGGAACAGACGCCTTGGAGCCAGCAGCCCCTACTGACCAATGGGGCTTGAGTGAGGTATCGATGGAAGCATTCGTGAAGGGGCATCTGATGGGCCGGGTGTGGGGTTGAACTATCGGTATTCTGCGCATGCGCGGAGGCCCAAGGGTATGGAAATAGACGTTTGGAGCTAGGGAAGCCCCTAATGGACCAATGGGGTCGAGTGAGGTATCGATGTGAAGCATTCGTGAAGGGGCATCTGATGGGCTGGGTGTGGGGTTGAAATATCGGCATTCTGCGCATGCGCGGTGGCCCAAGGGTATGAAAATAGACGTTTGGAGCTAGGGGAGCTACTAATGGTCCAATTGGGTCGAGTGAGGTATCAAAGTGAAGCATTCGTGAAGGGGCATCTGATGGGCTGGGTGTGGGGTTGAAATATCGGCATTCTGCGCATGCGCGGTGGCTGAAGGGTATGAAAATAGACGTTTTGGAGCTAGGGGAGCCCCTAATGGTCCAATGGGGTCGAGTGAGATATCAAAGTGAAGCATTCGTGAAGGGGCATCTGATGGGCTGGGGGTGGGGTTGAAATATCGGCATTCTGCGCATGCGCGGTGGCATGTAGCGAAAGTGGACATTTTCGGGCAGTACATGAAGGTATTTGGGATCGAGATGGGCTATTCACGATGTAGGGTTGTGGGGTCTCGTTTTACTCGTCTCGTCATTTAGAACATGATAGGAAGTGTCCCCGTGCGAATCGGTGAAATTTTTGAAAAAAGTCACCGAGCCCCCATATAGACCCATACTGGGGTATAGGTTCAATGTTTATCCTACTGGGAAACCCACTCTATACATTTGCGGTAGCTGGGTCTCGTTTTACTCGTCTCGTCATTTAGAACACGATAGGAAGTGTTGCGGAGCGAATCGGCGAAATTTTTGAAAAAAGTCACCGAGGCCTGGGTAGGCCCATAGGCCTATACTGCATGGCTATGGGTGTATAGGCCCATACGGGGTGGACATGTTGGAGTCTAGGTGGGCCACCCATGGTCCAATGGGGTCGAGTGAGGTCTTATTTTGAAGCTCTCGTGGAGGAGCACTTGACTACACTAATGGTTCGTCCGTGTTCAATAGTCTGCGCATGCGCAATCTGGTCGTAGTAGCGAAAGGGGGCATTTTGGGTGCTATGTAGGGGTGCGTTTGGGTTAGAGATGAGCTAATCACGGTTCGAATGGGTCGTGTGAGGTGTCAAAGTGAAGCTTGTGTGGGGTAGAGTCAGAATGGTGTGTTTTTGAATGCATGTCGCGCTAATCTGCGCATGCGCAGTTGGTTGTAGTAAGTAAAGTGGCCATTTTGGGGCAGCGAAGGAAGTTATTTGGGGTCGAGATGGGCTAATCACGGTTCGAATGCGTCCTGAAAGGTGTCATCTTGTAGTTCTCGGGGTGTACACTCCGA
>JAVTVY010029821.1:0-12085 GCA_036873755.1 Hanleya hanleyi | reverse complement strand
GTAATAAAGAAATGTGCGTATGAATTACAAAATCATTGTTCTTGGACCGTCACGACAATATACGAGGGAGCAACAATTAATTCCTTCCAAAATGTCAGTGGTGTTACCTGTCAGTGGTGTTACTATTTGTAGGGTAACACCATTGACAATAATGATGATTTTGCTCCAAGTTTCAGTACAACTTGAATTTACCTTTCTTCCAGATAATACTAAGTTAAGGAGTCTTGTCATATACGTGTTTTGCCCCTAGATAGCTTTCACTCACGGCTGCATTTTTGCCTCTATGGACAAATTGGTCACTGGTGTTACACGAGGTCTGTGGTGTTACTCGAGGTCACTGGTGTTACCGGGTTGTCACTGTTACATTTCAGTTGGATAACTATTTGAAGAAGAAGAAGCAGTTTTATCAGAAGGCTTTCATATACCTGTTTTGCCCCTAAACATTCTTCACTTGCAACTGCATTTTTGCGTCTGTGAACAAATTAATCAGTGGTACGTGTTACACGAGTTGTGTTACCGGATTGTCAGTGGTGTTACGGATGCAAGAATGGTCTAGAAATTCAGAAACACTTGTTTAAATTGTCCCATATTTTGAAAAAGAAACAAATTCGATTAGTTTAAAGTCAGCATCAAGAATAAATAGGTTTTATTATACAGAATCTACATGAATGGTTGATACATGCGGTCCAATTGGCTGATTTTGGTGAGCTAAGTAGCATAATTAGGATATTAAAAACAAACTTGTTTTCCTAACTTCAATATCTTTTCATCATTAGTCATAGTTACACGCAATCTATTGCCTAGCATGTGTATATCTTCCTATTTCTGTCCTCTTAGTGCCCAATATACTGATCATTCCTGTGTAACACCACTGACATGATTGAAGACAACTCCACCGTTAAGTGTTACGAAAAGTTTATTGTTCGGAATGTCTGCATTTATTGTACGCATTATAAAGAGTTTTGTCAATGGAGACTCTGTTGAAATCAAATTCTGTAGTCATTGGTGATGTTGATTTTGAGATATTTCCCCAAGTGAAAATGTGCCTTTCCGTGAGAATGACCCATAAGAAGAAAAGATTGCAAATCGAAAAACCTTTGCAGTTCACCTTTAACAACATAAAAGCATGTCTTCATATGCAGTCTTTCATTCTGAAAATATCAAAGTGATTGATTCAAATGTGTAGTCTGTTTGTGTGCTGCAAATGACCAATATACTAAAGCCAAAGATCTGGTGAACTGATCCATACCCTCTGTGGTTTGTAGAGATGTTTGAATTACTGCATAAATTTTCGAAAACTAAAATTGATATAGGCCTACACATCGATTGCGATATAGCGCTATACCTCAAATGAGTTACTGTACCCCAACTTAGGTATTATAGTACCCCATTTGAAGTATTCAACCTAACCTGTTCAAGCTGCTGTGATATCAGAACGAAAAATAGAAAATGTTGTATATTATGAAAATAAAAAGTTGTATTTGGATGAAACTTCACAGGAATGTTTTTGTCTGGATCGTCACCGCGTAGCGGTGTCGACCAGACTATGCTGCCACTCACGAAATTTATGCAAATGTGTACGTGCACTATAATGGGATGACCCTGGGTTAACCTGTATCACTCCGCCAGTGATTTTCACTGTGTTGCGTCTTATATCAGGGTATTAACCAGAAAATGAAGAAAAAAACAGTCGTAATCGTTTCATGTGAACTAGAAATAAAACGAAATCTGAATTTGAGTGTATTTCATATTCATTTCTTCGCCCAGGGATTGCTTAAATCCGTGGACTATTTTTGTCTGGATCGCCACCGCGTAGCGGTGCGACCAGACTATGCTGCCACTCACGAAATATATGCAAATGTGTACGTGCACTATAATGGCATGACCCTGGGTTGTCCTGTATCATTCCGCCCGTTATTTTCACTGTGTTTGAGTCTTATATCAGGGTATTAACCAGAAAATGAAGAAAAAAAACAGTCGTAATCGTTTCATGTTAACTAGAAATAAAACGAAATCTGAATTTGAGTATATTTCATATTCATTTCTTCGCACAGGGATTGCTTGAATCCGTGGACTATTTTTTTGTTCTTTGGTTCCGGGCGATCGGCTCAAACCTCGTGGTGTTTGCCGTCTGTTCGGTTTCGTGTCTGTCTGAGTTTGCGGTAAGTCAGATTACTTATAATATATATGCCTGGTGTTTATAGTTCGCATTTTGTTTGTTGACAACGATAACGTTGGAGAGACAATTTGCGCGAAAATCCCTGTTAATGTTGCTGTACGATCATACGTTGCAAATCTTGTTTCTTGATCTGAGTGTCGCACTTTACAGGTTCAGGTTCTGGGATTATAAAGACCCCAGTTTCCAATACTCGTACGTTCTTTCCCGTGAAGTCGGCGTTCGTTACTATTTTAATGTGTACTCATACTGCATGGAATATATTTCCAGAGGAGATATGTGTCGAAGCAACAACAATAGTATTTACATTTTTCTCGTCTTGCGAACTTGACCGGATTCTGTCCAGTGCAAATTTATGTATTCCGGGGGGACTCTGCTCACCGAATATAATTTAGTTTCAAAACGTTTGAACAACAACAAAACTTTCCGAAAGCGGAAACAACAGAATTTGTCGGGTACCGCTTTCGAAAAGTTTTGTTGTTGGTGGTGTTCAAACTTTTTCAAACTAAATTATATACGCAATGATCGTACAGCAACAACAACAGGAATTTTAGCACAAATTGTCTCTCCAACGTTTATATCGTTGTCAACAAACAAATTTACTATAAAAACCATGCAGGCATATATAAGTAATGGGGACTTAACGCAAACTCATGCAGCTCTTGCAAATATCTGTGCTACACAGAACTATTAATAAAACTATCCAGTCTCACGTATTTGTCGTTTTGTCGCAATAAACTTGCATGAATTATGAAAATCTGCTCGCAAAAACTAGTAGAAGACATTGACGCAGACGATCCACTTTTAAGCATATTACTGTAGATAGTTTCTTGCTACCATGAATACCTAGCATATTTCCAAATGAGCCGCCTTCACAAATTCACTTCCTTGAAAATTAAACTGTGTTCCAGTTGCGATTTCCCAAACACTCGTCCACAAATTGGAGAAAATCTCCACATTTATCCATACATCTGCTATCGGCTGAAACGTTTTGAAACTTTAAATCCATTATTGGCGATCCAGACATCAGTACTTTGAGTACTTTCATTTGTGTATTGTTGTACCTATATAATGTAATGAATCAAAACATTTCATTGCCATTGGATTAATTATTAGAGTAGTCCTTGAACTTTACCAATTTTGGTACACTAGATCAAATTTTAACAAGAAATGTCTTCAAATTGGATTTGCAGTAAGATATTACAAGGTGTCAAGATCATCTGTTTGTAATACAATTTGAGTCGCTGTATACCAGAGTTTGATAGAATTTGAGTATCGAAAGTTGCATTTCTATATCTTGGGTTAACTTGTATTGAGTGTAACTTGTTTATTCACAGGCCAAATTCATCAGTTCCAAAAAAGAAGTCTGTTCGGTTCAATCCAGGCCTGGATATCTTGCTGCTACGAGAGGTGGTGGCACACAATCCTTTTATGGAAAAGGGGTCATGGCTAACAGTAGCTGAGAACTTGAATGCAGCAATCATTACAATTAGACCGGGAGAAGCAGTAACTGCCAGGACCGTAAAAGAAAGGACAGCCCTATTATGTGACAAATTCCAAAAAGAAGAAATTGAGTCCATGAGGAAGTGAGTTAATTTGAATTGTTGATATTACAAACTTGAATAATGTGTGTTTACATACTAATTAAACTCCTTTAGCCTCACATTAGAATCAAATTTTTAAACACTGATAGGACTGATCATATGAACAGAACTGTAATTAACCAGATAGCAACATACCTAATTATAGACACTTAAGCTGGTGTGAACATCTGACTGTGGTTCTAAAAAATTTAGTTGTTTATCATCCTGTTTTCAAAGCAATTTTTGATGCGGCTGGGCTCTTCATTAAAAATCAAATGTGTGCGGGGACAATAAACAATCAATTTGTTTGAGTGGACCTATATGTGAAGATCTTGGCTCTTAGAACCATTTTTATGCCTCCAAATCTTATATGCGGGAGGCATTAAGTGTTTACTCTGTCTTTTTGTTTATGTAATCAACTATTCCTACAGTATCATCGGATATCTAGAAACTTGCTACACATGTTCAGTATGCTTTGAAGATATTTTATAATGTGAGTAACATGTGTGATGTCATCATACTGATTATGAAATGTAACATATTCTGCATGATATTTTGTAGATCGGGCACTGTAGAAAAATATGAGGAAAGGGAGCGCCTGTTGACAGAAGTTATCGCCATTCAACATGAGGGTGATTTGGCCAAGTCTGCCAAAAAAAGTGCAGAGGAAGATCAGACACGCAATGAAAAAGAAAACGCAACTGTCATTCATTAGGGGAAACGCAATGAAGGGATTAGGAGAAAAAACAAAAGGTAAGGGGCTACTTTTTACTTGGAAGTGAAGCCAAAGTTTGTATTGGGATTTCAGATCAGTGATGTGTTAAAATTGATGTGAAAATAATCAGTAAGTCATAAGGAATTCAACTGGAGAATTATTTCTCTGATAATATATCTACAGGTTATGTCAAATCGATTCAGTAATGAATTTTCCTTTCATATTTTCATATTTATATGATAAAATATATGCTATATCGAAATTTTCTTGCTCCTATTCTGTTGACTGGTACTCGTTGAACAGTTTTTCACTGAATTTGGAGTTCCGTTACCTAAATGACAGCATGCTGTCTTGCAGTTCAATCGAAGAAGTACCAGTACATGACCTAATTAAACATACAAATGAACGGTTACCTAATCTTCATTTCATTGTTTTCATGTCCAAATTGACACATGTATGCATTTTCATGGCATTACTCCAAGTCAATGAGCAGAAATTAGAAAAAAAGTTAACTTCTGTTCAAACTGATTAGCCTGTTATCCTATACACATTAAGGGTTAAAGTTAATTGAAGGAAAAATATATATATTTTGCTCTACAAGTAGAGTTTATGTGTAGGTTTTTGGTGATTTGTTTCGCGCTGCTACTCCCAATTATTTTGTATAATTTCAGAAAATCCTCGGAAAAGGAAGGTGCCAGTGATGGAGAGCTATGTAGAGTTGGTTGCTCAGCGAGATAAAAATGACCGATCTTTGAAGGAAGAAGAGCAAAAAGTGAGAAAAGAAGAACTGAAATTATCACAACAGAAGTTTGAACTAGAAAGAGAGGAGACATTGAATAGGTTAAGGCGGGAAGAACAGAGAGAGACCATGTTCATGGAACTGATTAATAAAGTTATAAACAATTAGATTATAAATTAATTTATATTTGAGCTGGCTGTTTTAAGGGGGGATAATACCAAGAAACGCAATATAGCAACAACAACAAGATTTTTAATTATTAAGTCCAAAACTGGAAATCAGATCTGCACCAACAGATCAGATCTGAAAACAATATTATAATGGATGTAAAGGACACCTAAAATGATCTGCACATGAAATATATAACCAAATTATTACCGCAAACTTGCTATACATTACTGAACTTTCAACTGTTTGAATATATTTCATTTCCCACCTGTAATAAACTGGGGTAAATTTTCAACAGATGGGTGGATTATCACCAACAAGCGAAAAAACTAGAAGATTTAAACCAAGAACCTGAAAAAAATAACAAGAAATATGAATTGTAATGACATACCTGTTTCATAATTGTCAGTTTTTGGACAATTTTATGAGAAATTTATATTTTTCTTCTCTTGTTAGAGTTAGTCCACTTATCTGTTGAGGATACCCTAGTTTACTTGAGGGTGGTGGATTGAAATATATGCAAAAGGTTTACAGTTCTGTAAAGCACGTTTGGTGTCATAATTTGGTAATGTGTTTCGTATATAAATCATTTTCTTGTGCTTTGCATCAATTATGATCTTATTTTCTATTATGTAAATTTTGGTGCAAATCTGATTTCTGGATTCGGACTTAATTAATGAAAAATCATGTTGTTGTTGTTGTATTGTAATTACTTTTATTAATGACCCGTAATTTAACACATAGTTCAATGTTGAGATATTCCAGATGTATTTTGAGCCATTGTTCAGGCTTTCTTGATGTTCGTGTAGCATTTTTATCTCGCCTTACGAAGTAAAGATGTCGTCATCGGTGTCGGTGTTGGTGTTGGTGTCCCCTGCCTGGAAACGATAAGGTTTTTGGTTTAGCAAATTCAAAAAAAATCTAGAAAAATTAGAAAAAATATTAAAAAAATAAAAAAATATGGGGGTGAGTATGCCACCTGGGGGTACTACCCCTGGGATGCTCCAATGTTAAAATCCCTATGATAGAGTTTTGCGTTTAGCTGAAGTGCACATGTACATCTGTATTTAGAAAGTTTGTTGCAGTTGTCAGCTGTCATTGGATGATTATGAAACTTGGTACACATGTTTCTTATGATTAGAGGATGTACCTGTGCTATTTTTTAGAAGAAATATTAATTTTTCTCCAAATTATGGCAAATGAATGGGTTTTTTGTTTAGGTTTAATGTACATGTAGGCCTCTTTATGTATACATGTACATGGTAAGTTTGCTGCACTTGTCAGCTCTCATTGGATGATTACAAAACTTGGTACACATGTTTCTTATGATTAGAGAATGTACCTGTGCTATTTTTGAGATGAAATATTAATTTTTCTCTAAATTATGGCAAATGATTGAGTTTTGCGTTTAGCTGAAGTGCACATGTACATCTGTACACCACAGTTTGCTGCAGTTGTCAGCTGTCATTGAATGATTATGAAACTTGGTACACATGTTTCTTATGATTAGAGGATGTGCTATTTAGGAGATGAAATATTATTTTTTGTTCAAATTTTGAGGGTTTTGTCTAAGTAATCTGCCAATAATAATGTACATGTATATACATGTACCATGGAAATTTTTCTGAAGCTGTCAGCTTTAATTGGATGAGTTTGACACTTGCTACCCAAGTTCAATGTGATTCGAGGCTGTGCATGTGCTATTTAAGAAATATGACATTAAATATGAATTTTTGTCCTAATTATTGCAGTTTAGACTTTGTACGTTTCCATTTATAAGGTTTTTGTTGAGCAAAAATTTACGTGTAGATCTGTACATGGAAAGTTTGTTGAACCTTTCGTGGGATGATTATAAAACTTGGTGGACATGTTTCATGTTTTCCTAGGTCACAGTTCTCCCGCAGTAATCCCACACGGGACTGACCTATCCAGCAGTATTCCCAAATGGCACTGGCCTATCCCGCAGTATTGCCACACAGGACTGACCTATCCAGCAGTAATCCCATATGGAACTCAACTATCCAGCAGTAATCCCAGACCAGACTGGTCTATCCAGCAGTAATCCCATTTGGGACTGGCCTATCCAGCAGTAATCTCACACAGAGCTGACCTATCCAGCAGTAATCCCAAATGGCACTGGCCTATCCAGCAGTAATGCCACAAGGGACTGACCTATCCAGCAGTAATCCCAGACCGGACTGGCCTATCCAGCAGTAATCCCACATGGGACTGGCCTATCCAGCAGTAATTCCACACGGGACTGGCCTATGCAGCAGTAATCTCACACGGGACTGACCTATCCAGAAGTAATATGACACTGGACTGCAATATGCAACAGTAATCCCACATGGCACTGACCTATCCAGCCATAATCCTACATGGGACTAACCTATCCCGCTGTAATCCCACACAGGTTTAGCCTATCCAGCAGTAATCCCACATGGGACTGGCCTCCCCAGCCGTAATCCCACACAGGATTGCCGTATCCAGCAGTAATCCCACACTGGACTGCCTATGCAGCAGTAATCCCACATGGGACTGTCCTATCCAGCATTAATCGCATACGAGACTCCTCTATCCAGCAGTAATCCCAGGCAGGACTGGCCTATCCAGCAGTAATCCCACTTGGGACTGAACTATCCATCAGTAATAACACACAGGCTGGTCCATCCTGCAGTAATCCTACACAGGACTGGCCTATCCAGCAGTAATCTCACATGGGACTGACCTATCCAGCAGTAATCTCACACTGGACTGCCCTATGCACCAGTAATCCGACGGCACTGACCTATTCATCCTACATGGGATTAACTTATATGCCAGTAATCCCACATGGGACTGATGTTATTGTTTGTACCAGATAATCTATTCCAGACATTATTGTCTGTACCACATCATCTATTCCAGATGTTGTTTGCTTTATATTTATGCTTTCAATACTGCTGCACCTTCGGCGGATGACCCCGCAAGGCGAGATGTTGGGGTTCTCAGAACGCTTGTTTGTTCTCATGATTGTATTCAGATGAAGGTATGCTTGGTGCAAAACGGATAATTCATCGCCCCTGTGGTATCATTGAAGTGTGTGGAGGCTATTTCTAATCAGTCTTTGTGTGCATTAATATTATGTAGCCATAATGCTGATAACTCATTAAAGGAAATAAAAGTTGTTAGCAAACATGAGATTATCGTTTTGTCCATTTTTTTTTTTTGCTGAACAGGACAATTGTCCTACTGATGATTGATTTGCATAATTACAACACATATAAGGGAAGTGGGAAGAGGTGCCGACATACTGACTGCGTCATATGACTTCACATAATAGTCTTCTGGTAAACCTATTCTAAAGCACATACCAAGAATCTAACGATTCGTGATATGTGTTGGATCTCAGGTACGCTTTTATTGTACCTGTTCATGTGGCAACTTGGATGATATGACCACACGGCCCCTAGCACCGGCATAAGCGGTATTAGATACAAATCTAGAGAGCTATGATGGAAATGCTCTGACAACTCGTATACTGGTAATTGGTGAGCTGTTTCGCTGTGACAACTCGTACATCGGAGATTGGTGAGCTGTATCGTCGTCAGATGTAAATGACGGCAATTAACACAAAAGACTAGTCTGTAAGGCCCGATGTCGACCCAGCATCAACTTCCCACAAATGCCAACATATATCAAAGTATAATATAATTTCTGATACAGAATTCCGAATTTCTGTTACAGATTCATCAACAAAATAGCTATAACTTCCAGTGGATATTAATTAGTAAGTCAACGAGTTACTTATGGATAACAAACGTCTTTATTATTAATAGGACATAATTAGGTCTGTCAGCCCGCTTATCAGTAACCACTGAACTTGCAACTCAACATACAAATCACTGTGGCCAACAGGTTCAGATAAGATATAGAAATGCAGTACATAGCATAAGAATCAAGTGCAAGTTGACAAATTTATCACTGCAAAACTAAATATTCCTCCAATGATGGAGGGTCAAGACCAAAGTAGGAACTTGTAATACTTCCATAAAGACAAGTATGGCAATTGGTTAGTAATGCACCTATCATGTAATATTTCGCGACGGGTTGCAAGAATAGCTTCAAATTCTTCTGATAGTCCAAGAATTGAAAGTTGGATACTAACTTGCCAAACATCCATTCCACACATTCCCGGACGGAAGACAAGTTTTTATTAAATTCTGCCTGTTCTTGTGTTTTGCGCCCTTGAATGGTGCTTGAAGCTGGGGCCTCATTGGGTAAGCTGGATCTCCGTATAGATAGAAAACATTCCACTCACGATCACGCGGGATACCCTCTAGTTTTCCAAGGAGTCCGCTTTCGCGGAGAAGACCACAGTCATGACGTTTCCCTTCAAGTGGACCATACAGGTTTGCGATTAGGCCATTGGGAGTAACCACCGACTGGAATTTAATACTGTGTACTCTCTTATGACCATTGTAGCACATCTTCTGCAGGTATTTAGAGCATTTCCACGAAGTGGATGCTCTTATGTTTTCATGAAAAACGGATCCGCCGCCGCGACTTTAAACGTGAATATCTCTGAAACCGTTGAATATTTTCGGGTCAAACTTTGTGTGTTATCTCCTTAGGCATGAGAAATTTGCCTGGTTGTGTTTCGATAGCCGATGCTCACCACTAGGTGGCGTTGTAGTCAGAGCATATGTAAACCTTTCTGTGACGATTTCGTCTGAATGACTTGTTTGATTTCTTTGAAAATTTTTTACAATGGTCTTGAAGGATAGGCAATGTGCTGAAAAGGTTGTGGTGTAGCTGGCATAATCATAAAGGCACATTTTTTGCATTTCAAAAAAAGAAGTTTTTTGTGAAATAAAAATTTACCATTCGCTTGGAGAAATATTTAAAGATTGTTCTATTCTATAGTGCCAAGCATAAATGTAGGATTGCCGACATGATAATTTTCTTTTGGTGTGAACCAAATTACTATTTAAATGAAAAATCTCAAATATCTGACTTAACGTCAAAACCTCCATAACCATTATCATGATTAAAGTTTTTTCCATTGAACTTTTATGTGCCATCTCCCCAGGGTTTTAGATTCACCTGCTTGTTTTTCGTGGTATTTGGTCGTCACTAGGTGGCGCTATGGACATGAATGCAGGTAAATATGTGTAACATCATATCTTCTAAACAACATGTTTGATTTCCATGAAATTTGACTATAATGATCTTGTAAGATAGGCAAGGAACTGACAAGATTTTGGTGGTGTTGGCGAAATCATGGAGGCGCATTTTTGCATCTCAAAATAAGATTTTTTTCACAAAAATGGAAATTTACTTCTTTGAGTCAGGGAAAGTAATTCGAGTTTGTTGAACATGAATATAACATTCCCAGTGTTATAATTCACATCCCTTGTAAGCCAAATGACCATTTTTTAGTAATACGTGAAATTCACATGACTTGAGTCCAATATCTACATTCCCCAGGCCACATCTGAGGATTTTTCTTCATCATGTAGTTTCATGATATTGTTCATCATTGGGTGGCACTACAGACAGTAAACTTATATAGCACAATTTATCGGCATTTCTTCTGTTCATGAAGTTTATTATTGTCAGACAGACAAAGGATTTTGAAGGACTGAAAGTTTATTTATTTTTAAATTCAAGGGCCACCACTCATTAGGATTTTGCAGCCCATCAACATAATGCTTGATTTATATCTCATTATACATTCTTTTTTACAATTACTAATTTTATTAACATTATGGTTTAAAAATGGCATATTCATGTGGCATAGGGTAAAGTCAGCTAAATATATCTAAATCATAGGCTATGTCAACCCCTGCTTACACACATAACGAAAATGCAGTCAGAGAAGATATGCTGCCACCAATATGGTCAGTATGGAGAATTGCAAGAATTCAAGTGAGCTTTAAGTCAGGCCATTTTGATCAAATAGACATACTGTAACACTGATATTCTGCTTCACCTTTCAGGTCTCATATTGTAGGCCTGTAGTTGACCATTCAGGTGATAACACCTGTAGTGTTTGACTTATTGCATAATGCTGTTATAAGTGGACAAGTAGACTGCTTGTGTCAACAAGTAAACACTCCATTACTGATATAATAATTTGATCCTGTTCCCAATTCTCCAGCGGCTGTGAAGCCCTGGGCTTCCAGTTGTCTGGTGATGCATTCTGGTCAATTTGCAATGAATAAAATCACAAATTATCACTCAGTAAATGCTCATTTTTTTTGTTTTATGTGGAGGTCCCCAGAATTTATTTGAAAATCGAGATGTGAAATTGCACATATACCGTAGCATTTTTACAGCATAGTTACAAATGTTGATAATTATTTTTTTAACTGAAAAAGTAGAAAGATTTTTGAAGTGGAACTTCTACATACCTGCTATATGGCACATCCCACCTGGGAAATTTTTACATGTATATCTAATTGAAATAATCCATTGGAACCACTGATGATTTTCCAATAATAGAGAAGAAAAGCAGCTCCATACGCACAGTATATATATATACAAGGCATAATGTGATCTTATAGCCAATACACATTTATGAATAGGTAAGCCAGTAAATTATGTCTGTCAGGTTGGACAGATATTAAAATGCTGTCATTTTCAGAAATTGTTAAATGTTAAGTGATAACCTGACAGCGATCTACAAATGGTGTGATTCAGGTGATACAATACACACTGTA
>JAVTVY010029820.1:0-128629 GCA_036873755.1 Hanleya hanleyi | reverse complement strand
ATTTCTTGAATCCATCACAAAGCGTATTTCGAAATATCATGAGCGTTTCAACCTGTTAATTTTCCACGAGGTAAAGACATTCGAAGGTGCAAAAATATGGGCTATTCTTTCAATAAACGATGAAATCACGATTTCTCACGAATGGAAAGGACCTTGCTATTGTCTTCAACAACCACAGAATAAAACCGCCGTGCGGTAGTCGATAGTAGTGGTTACCGAAATGATTATGTGTGGTCCAAGCATCTGAATACATCAGATCTGCAACTGGGAAACTTTTGTTCATGTGGCCAGGTATACATGTCCATGCATATGTTAATATATTTGGAGACTTTATGGACATTATGATTGCCTAAAATATTCATTGTTCCAGAATTGAGTTGTTGAAATAACGCTACGGTAACAGCGAAAAGGTACTGTTCTTCTTCGTGTTCAGTGTTGTGAGATATGTTTTAATTTAATCGGTAAGAACTGTCTTTGATATTTTGAAATCGTAGATCGAATCTACAGCATACAAAGCATGAGAAATATTGACTAAGAACCTGAATGATATTGTAAGTCATTATTATATTTTGGTTACCAAGATCGTTGATATTGAATTATCTGCATCGCACAGCCAAAACTTTATCGGAATTTCGCCCGTTAAGCGGCTAAAACGATTCTGTTTCACAGAGAAACCTGCTTCAGGAAAGGTAGCAGCTGTAGTATGATAACCAAAGTAGTTTGATCACAGCAAATAGCTCTTGAGGATTAACAAGCGTGAAATGACCTAGAATAACAAATTGTTTCTTGCGGTTCAAACAGCGATATATTGACTTATGTGAGTCGTTTCCTGAAACAGATCAGAACTGTCATGAATGCATGACTGGTTACTCAGCTACTAAAGTGGTCGTTCGAATTGGACAAGTGTAAATAAGAAAAGAGGTTACATCTCCAAATTTTAAGAATTTTCTCTCATTTCAAATCACACTGACCGTATTTTCGCTCCTTTTCGATCTCTTTCTGTTTGAAATCAACAATGACAAACCGAAGTCTGCTCGCTCTCCACTGACAATTTACACCGAAAAGAGGAATGCAAAGAATCTGCAGGATGACAGATCAGTACTGTAGGTGTACCTCGTCGGTTATTGGTCAGTAGAAATCTGATCAGCATCACAAGAGAACATTTCCTACCGGTATAGTTCAGTTCTCCACCAATCACTGACCAATCAGTTGACTTGTTACACTTTCATGGAAATAAACTGGTTAAAGTTTGCCAGCCTCAAAATACTGCCGGTGTTAGAACTTGATCGCTATGTTATGTTACAATTCTGTCAGAGCGGCGTTTATATAGGCTAGCCCTGTTCGCCTATCCTTGACTTAATAAAAATATTGTTTAAACCAATTCTGTCAGAAATTTATGACCATCATTGCTTATTGTTGCCCAAACCATTCCAAATTATCTGACGTACAAAATTATCCTACCAGGGGTTCCTCAAACAAATTATATAGACCCTTCTTCCGAACTGATCTTTCATTACAAGCGTCTAGTCCGTCATTCATAATTCAACCGTCGTCCATTAAAGAATATCCGCGTCCATAATCCAAAGACCTATTCCATATTCCATATAACAGTATTAGCACCAAATTCAAAAAGACAATCATAGTATACAGAAATTCAAGATGGCCGTTACTAACCCAGATCTATTATGTAATGATCAGCTTCCTTCTAGCCTAACATATCGATAAAGCATCAGAATTAATGGTGATATATGCATTATTTATTGATTTATTGAATGAAATAGGTTTCCGATGGCGGCCATATTGAAATCCAATGTGACCCACAGAGGTGAAGTTAACAGTGGCCCCAGAAATGACTGCGAGACCCTCCTGATGTATCTCTGTGCCAAGCACCATGCTTTCATGACAAAACACGCAATTCCTTCAAAACAATCTACACATATCGCCTGGATACCGCAGCCATAAACTACAGTATATTACTATCAGATATTTACAGATATCTTGTCATCATCATCGTGTTAAATCTGTCAGCGTCTTGGGTGTTTGACGGATTGTCATTCTGTTTCGTCTAATCAGTTTTACATTTCACTTAGTGAATCAGAGATAAATTAATCACCATGCCGGCTACATTTCGGATCATCTAACGGAATTCCGTGCTAGTCCGCCTTAAGCTGTATCACGACAGATATCTATTTACAAAGGTTTTGTACATGAAAGTGCTACAAACAGCGTTTCCATTGATAGTTCGAGCTGAGTGAGGGAGATTCATTACACCAGCGTGCCTGCTCGAATTTAAATGACGAGCCCTTCTAAACGCTAACACGCGAATCGCGTCGGATGATCCACCAGTGCCATAAATGGATTCATGGTTCCTCAAATTGAATTGAGTTTGGCGAAACCTCTCTCCATTGTTAACAACGATCAATACGGCTGTACCCCATCAGTCGAAAATTGTTTTATCAATAAAACATCTGATTAGAAGCTAAACTGCACAAGTCTGACAGATAGAATGGGTATATATAATATATTGCATGTCTTTCCTCAAAGAAACCTCCAACAGATAAATTCTTCATATGAAAGCGATCCGTCACGATATATTATAATTGCAAGTTATACAAAACAATAGGTGACATGAGATTTCTGTTTGACCAAATATTTAAGCAGATTAACATTGGTGTTCCTTCCCCGCTGCATATACTGAATAGTGAATCTGTTTGTTCATAAACATCCAAAGAACGCCGACTTCGAATTAACCGACGTTTTGTAAATCCGATATGGGAAGAGGTTCTTGTATAAAGTTTCATCTCCATATGGAGGGAGAGATGAACAACTTATTGCAACCAGTTCTGAATACTGACATTCATAGAGAATAAATACCCTCGGTAAGCCATAAAGTTATGCAAGTCTGTAGAAAAGTAACATAAACCATTGAATATACACCAACAGTGTTCAAAACTAGTTCTACTAATCACAGGTCTTATTGGAAACCAAAACTACTGCGGTATTGCTCAGCTTCGGTTTGAATCAGCATTGCATACCATTGAATTAAACAGATTCTCATCAGTGATTTAAATTTGTCAGTGAAACACGTGATCGGAATAAGAAAGCAATCACTTAAAACTAAGTCTTGACCAACTTGTCCTATGTTTTAGTATACCACCATCAAATAAAATAAACACACAGATCGAAGACAGTCTATCATATTGATCGAGGGTCACTATGCATGTATACATCAGAATACATTTGCGATATCGATTCTGAAGACGTTGACATACCCACAGAACACCACAAGAGCTTGTCAAAAATGAGATTGCAGTATGTTTACGATGTACCTTATAGGCATCTTCGACCATTGAGAAGCGAGTGTTGCTGTTACAGTTTAATTCGCAAAATGCGGAAAAGCGTATACCAGAAGATAATGACAAAGTACGTGCAGTGTTATTAGTTCTTGGACTTGTGTATATGTTAAATAATTGCGAGTGCAAGCATGAAACCGAACAATAAATTTAAGATCTTACCGTTAGATTGATTCACCGTCGATCAATCTAAATTATACACAGGATGGAAGAAGCAGGGAAAAGAAAGGCTACCATACAAATATTGGTAAAGGCGATTAATTTGTAATACATACATACATGCATAATACATACATTTTTTAATACATACATTTTTTTCATACATTTAGTTGGCAATGAATTCCTTAAATTTACCTTTGTTTACTGGCACTCAAAGATAAATTTGAGAAATTGGTTGAAATTCATTGTAAAGAATACGGTTTAAAATTAATCCCTATGTCAATATTTGAATGATAACCTTTCATTTTCTGTATTTTACAGGAGATTATTCCATATTATAAGTTATACCATGATATTTCGTCGAGGGGATAAATATTTTCACGAGCCCGCAAATGCATGGTATATAGAGGATATCACCTGTTTCTTGACGAATACCATAAATATTTCATCGAGTGGGGTGAGAAAATGCCAATTTTCTCACCCCACGAGATGAAATACTTATGGTATTCGTCAAGAAACAGGTGATTTTCCTTTTATTATATACTTCTGTTGTACTACTTTGTCCTGATTTTTTAAAAACATTAAAATAATTCAGATTTAGTTGGCTTTTACGACTGAAGATGCAATGAAACACTGGTTATTTTCACTGTGACGTCGCTCGCGGACTACTTTGCTGTCAACAAATCGCACGTGCTGCAAGCGAATTTCTTTCAGTCGGGTATCCTGCACTTTAGTATCGATGACATCCAGCAGATCTCAAGAATTGTATTAGCTTTATATCTTAAATAAACGATTTTCATGCCGACCCATCAGCCAACTCCTCCCCCCCCCCCTCCCTCCCCTTCGGCAGAAAAGCACGGTCGATCCTGTGTAGAGGTCTGGCTTGTCTCGCTGTCTGCACTCGGGCAGGACTGGCGCACTGGTTTCTCGTTGACCTCCCTGGTTCCACACGGTGTTTGTCTTTGCACAGAATATTCTCATTTCAAATAAAATCGGCATTCGGCCTTGATTTCGTTCATGTGTACCCAAATAGTACTACTTTGATTTAGCAAAATCGAATGGTTACGGTAAGTTACGGCCAGATTTAGATTTACCGGTCGTGCGTGGTTGTTGTTGTGTGGAGCTTCGACGGTGGTGAGAGCCTGAGGAGTTGTCATTGTGATTTTGCCGATTCTTAATGACTACTCACTGACAAGAGTTCCCTGTCTTTGAATTAAGTTGTTTTTTCATGTTTTCTCTTCAACTTTGGTGCGACATTTTCATGATATGACCCCAATTTCGAGCCTTAAACTGAGGAATGTGTTTTATTTTCCGCGCAAGTTCGAGTTGCACTCTGCACTGCTCGAACTGCAGTCACGTCGTGCATGTGCACGCGTACGTGACGAGTCGGTCCCATTATCGCCATTGCGGGTATTTCTTATTCATTTTATGCCTATTTGTGTTTTATTTCCTTTCAAAATCTGGTCATCATAAGGCATAATAACATACAAATCCTAACAAATATTTAGCTTGTTTTTCTTTGGCGCATAAACCTTGTGGAGGTTCGGTCAATTGCCTCATCACAGTGTCCACGGTGACATGTATTTGTTCGCTGTGACGTCATTTTCCATATCATCACAGTGATGATATATTTGATATCATCACTGTGAAAATATCGCTTTTATTCGATTGATAATTCTCACTATCTCATCGCCAAGTATATAATAAAACGAATTTATCACATTGAAGAGCTATTTTCCTGGTTGGTTTACCATATATCACCAATCCGAAAGAAAAACAGACATATAATTCAACGTTGAACAACGTAAAACATCGTGAGTCGGACAGGCAGCGTTGATTCCTTTTCGATCTGTTTCGCGATGAACAATAAACTGGATGAAATACTTAGCTGACATTCTGACGTTCATGTTTATGCAGCATATAAAGCTTTCGATGATAATTTATTTCTTATCTTAATCCGCAAATACGGAATTTGCCTCACACAACTTGTTCCAGTGGCGGAAATCGCCCATGCAAACTCGCGCAGACAAATTCGCCTGAAACAGTCTTTGCTTGCAGGTGTTGCACACGCGCCCTTGACCATGTTGACAGTGTTGGTATATGGGCACGCGCCTCCGCGACAGCATTGGTATACGAGAAATCTGAATTGGTATACCAACGGTGGCCCACGGAGACATGCACTACGATCTGATGCACTAGGGAAAATAACCAATCAAAATCCTACAACTTATTCTGAAAGGTGATAATGTTTAATATTTAGATTGACCGAAAGTGACACAGCCTAACGGTGAGATTATCGCTTCAATATTGCATTCTCAATATTCAACTTTTACGCAAGTCCAGAGACTAATTGCACTGCACATGCATTGTCATTATCTTCAGGTATACGCTTTTCAGCATTTTGCAGAATACTCTGTAACAACAACAACGATACTCGCTTCACAAAGCCCTTATGATATCATAATGTTTTTCAAAACACAAAACACATGTCAGTTTAAGATTTGCAAACGTCAGTTGCACCGCGGCTCATGAGAAACCCTATTATGTATTACTTTGCGTTCGTTTGCCGTCTTCGAATGCAGAATTGCAAATCAGTGGTGTTCGACGTGGGCTAGATCGTGTTTTGAATAGAGTCAGTGATTGGAAAGTAAAGCATTTGCAGATGTTCAAGCAAAATTCAATAGCACTGTGAATTGTGGAAATCAATTGGAAGCCTGAAGTGTTAGAACGGTTCTATATATTGCAGTTTCCTTCGGAACTGACAACGATGTTGACTGGGCCTCCCAGACTAATTGTTGTATTATGTATACACATTTTTAATTAAAATACATGCATCATGTTTAGGAATACGAATCAGCTATGTAAGTAATATTCGAACGATAAAGTCATGAAACCGGGGCTTGAGCAGTCGCTAAAAGATATACAGATATAACTTATGATACACTAATCATAACACGAATGACAGAATAATGAAATTAGTTATAAATCTAATAAAAAAATTACTGCAATAATTTTGCCTATGTTCTCTATGCATTTCGTGAAACATGTCTTAGAGCCCCCAATATGTATAACTTCGTGTCCTGTTGAAACACCGCGTGCGGAGAGAACACTTGTCCCTAACCACGTCAAAAGAGTCTAGACTGAATCCCCCTTTATCAACAGATGGGAAAAGGACGAATGGAAATTAGTAATAAATATTATATGTGTTGGATACGCACGGAAACGGTTCATCTGGTGTGAAATTGTTCTAAGAATCAAACAGCTGCATTTCTGATACCTATAGACTGAAGAAAAAACTATTACTGTTCTAATCTCGGAACTTAGGAACGATAAGTGCGATCATAAACTATGACGATCTTATTCCACCGGGAAATTATATTACTACGGGACATTTTACAGAGATCTGGCCTTCTTCATAGAGTCTCGTCTTATCAGTTTCGTAGGTGGTTTGCAGCCTGACTCAGCTTGAGTTCTTACAGAGATCCTTCCTTATTGGTATCGCATTTCATTTTTTTTGGCTCGACCAGAAATCATTACTGTCCACGGTATAATTCGGGCGGTCTGAAATTCCCATGTGATTTAGTAGAGATCGGTTTATCTTGTGTTGAACATGGATCACACATCTAATAGCTTCTTCCATTTGCCAGGGATACCCATTACACCCCAGTGTGCTGACTCGAATTTGAATAAGAAGCTCTTGTAGACACTCACACGGAGAGAACTAAGCTAACATGAATCGCATCAGATGGTCCGCTAGAACCATATATGGATTCATGCTTCGCATATTGTTAACATTTGCTACAAATTGAAAAATTGACATGAGCTTGACGAAAAAAGGCTCTCCAATGTCAACAGCAATCAAGAGCTGTTTCAGCATCGTAACGATTTGAAGTGTCTATACACACTTCCCTTACCAGCCCCAAAACTTTTAAAATGCGATTGTCAGTTAATATATTTGATTAGAACCTGGACTGCAAATCAGAAACCACCAATCGATATATTCTCAATATGGAATCGATATGTTAGTAGCGTTATGAGATTTCTGTATATCAAATGAAGCGCATTGACCTTGGCATTCCTTCACTATTGATGCCTCCGATACAATAAAAACTAGATATGTTTGCGGCTCAACCATGCCAACCGTGCTGTATCAAAGGATATAGAGTGTGTTATGGGAGTGTCTGTAAAGCTCTGGACTTCGACTTGAGGACATCATCAATGTACCATGTTTATACATTGTTTGTGTTGCATGCACATGCACCTCTTTTCTCACGTGTTGCATTTCTGACCATTTGATCGACAGTTTACAAAGCAAATGCTACCTCTGAGCATTGTCATGCTTGTGATACAGAATGGATGACGGAACAGTATGGACTACAGGTGTAGCGATTCTGCTAGTTCGAGAGGATCATCCAACTCTTTCGAATTTCATTGTGAAAAAGGTTCATAGCTTTTCTTTTTATATATACACCTAATCGGGGACAATGTAATTCAATTAATTCTCCAAACTGCACACATCGCTATTCGACTTGATATACAGTCTTCAAACCGGAAAGGTATATTTAACTGAAGGGAGTCAATCGAAATACAGCCAGATCGACCCAGAGTGGATGATATCGACTTCCAAGCGGTATAGCAAGTAAGTTGTGCCCATTAACATTTTTCTGAAGAGCTCATTATCAAGAATATATATCTGGAATGAAAACCTGGATATGAAAACCAAGTTGTATATCAAGAATGGCATTCCAATTTATACTTGATCCATGTTTGAAGAGCTGATTAGCAACAACAAATCAAGGTTGAAATATTATATATTCACTTCCAAGCTGTATAGCAATTAGTCCATGTCTATTTACAGCTGAAATAATTTGTAGTATCCAATGTATGAAAATGGATTATTGAGGCAAAATTTCTTTGTGATTCTAATGCCGGTTTGCGATTTTTATTTTTATATTGACTGATGCTGAGGTAGACTAACATATACGTTTGGTATTTCATTTCATTTCCATGGATATACATGATATACATCAGTAAAGCATTCGATAATTCCATCATGGTTATTGTTTTTCCACCTCAGCAGTGCAAATTGCCTTTTCGGCGATAGCTTCAGCTCCAAGTGATCAGCTGTTTTTACCTGCGGCACGCAGGTCTACGGGAGGCTCGCGTTGTTGTTGTTGTTGTTCTTGTTGTTCTTCTTCTTGTGACTTTTTGAAATACGCATGCGCTAAGAGAGTGTGATCTCTGCCACACTTTCCTTTTCAATCTCACATGACAACACTGTCTTCAGGCACGTTTGAATTCATTTGCAACTATATTCGGTGGAATTAATTATTGCTTCGTTGATTTCCGTTCAGACTTCAATTCTCTTTCGTCAGTCGCTTAAAATCTGTCGGTCGTCACATCAGTCACTGTCTTCAGATATTACCATTTTCATTGAACAGTATGCACATGTATATACAATTTAAGATCCTTGGATTTCTTATATACCAAGGAAGATGAGCCGCAACCTTGTCAGTGGTTCAGCTAATTTGCATACAGACACAGGCGACTGTCTTAGAAAGTAGAAAAATAAGTTCACTACTTCTAGTAATCATTTTATCTACCCAATCTAGATAAAACACAAATTGGTGAAGAAGCATAACAAATAACGCATTATCATTATGATTAACATTGAATAATACTTGGTATCAAATTATAGATCATGCATCATAAAAACAAACGCAACAATTACGTTTCAGAAGTAAGCGGAACAACTCAGCAACTTTCACCGAATAAAGATGTTTAACTTTACCCCCAAGCAATTCGCATATATGGAAATATGTTTTGAAAGGAATAATAACTTAACCCTCTGTGGGAATCGAAACAATGATCCTCCAATCCCTGGACTTGCACTTAATGTCTTAGCTATACCGACTCATTGATAATACTCAAAACTCGACTTTATGCGCAAATGATTTTATAATACATAAATGACTATGTAGTATTTAATGAGTCAGACAACCCTATGCGCGAACAATACAGTTGTGTAGTTATATTGTGTACTTTCGGTACATAGCTATTTCGAATGATCCTCTTTCGGAACACAGTCTCTCTATCCTCATTCTCGCAATCCAGGGCTTTGCTTCGCTGGTATTGATGTTCTCGTCCTCTTCCGCACTCATAATCCCTTTAGAATTGCATTAATCACTTCTGTAAAATCAATACTTATGTGTATCAGCAGACAATGGGCAGAAACATGTTGCATTTGACATCATTCTCTCAAGTCAGAGCCCATTTATGCTAGAACTTACTGGTTCTACACTTCACAATTTACGTTATTTTGTCAATCAGTCTTACGAATGAAATTACGTCATATATTAGCAGATACTGACCATAAAAGCGATCTATTTGACCTCGTTGTCAAAAGCTATGGCCTTGATTTCCTTGAGAGTTTTTAAAAATTATTTTGATACTTAGATACCTTTCATATTGACTTGGAAGTCGTTTTCGCGAATGCAATAATTTGATGTACCAAAAGATAATAACGAGAATTCGACATGATTCTCTTATACACACAGACCTTGTTTAGTGAACTAACCCTGAAATTTCGCACTTAAATCACCTTCCGAATGAAATAATGACAAACATACTCGCGAATTGATTATAGCAAGATATCCATAGATACTGACAAGAAATGTTTCTTATTTGCAGAATTTGATTTAAAAAAAAAATTAATAAAATTATCAACCTTCGAAAAGGCTTGACCAAACATGTCGGATGAGGTGATATCTCCTAAGGATGAAATAGGTAATCATTTGTATAGAAAGAGCAAACCATGTATTGATATTGGCTTGCTGCATGGAAAAGAGTGTCAAGGTACCGTATTTAGTTTGCAGATGATAACGCACATCACTGCAGAAACTTAATTTATTATTCTAATCGAATATCAAGACTGTCACAGGCATCAATTTGAATCGTGAAAAATGTCATTATACCTCTTGAACAGTTCGATAAAGCCTTCAACCCCATTCCATAGTTTCACAGATCAAAGTGATAGACCTGATAATAAATTCATTGAAAATTAACTTTGAAGGAAATATAAATTTTTCATTTTGCTCGGCAAAGTAAGCGAGAAGGGAGACTGAAGAGCGTAGATGTTCGCGCTATGACTAAATCCTTGAAATTTGTTTGGATTTCCAAATATTTGAAAGCCTTTTTCATTTGCAAAAATCAACGGCTGAACCGAATGTTTTGAAACTTGGAATACACGATACTTGTACCAAGACATTGCCAAAGCGATCATTGTGACTTCGTCTGTCAATTCAGTATAGACGGCACGGACCAGTCAAAATTGTCGAAATTTGAACGGGAAAGTGAATATATATATATGGTATCAAACCTATTAGTCAATTCCTACAATTGTGGGTTAGAAGTTGAAAATTACTTCCCTTGGCATGAAAACACTTGCAGATGGCACTTTTTTCTACAATTACCACTACCTCCGCTGATATGTCTTTCACTGTATTATTGCCACTGCCGCAGGTTTTGACTACAATGTAGTCATTTCTCACTTGTTATCACAGATAGCTTCCACCTAATTAGTGGAATATAGACAAACAGAAACCACATGATACTCAGCGTTTAAGACATGTTTACGTATGTGCAGATAACTTTCTAATGAAGGCAACTGAACTAATATATGCACTTTGTAACAGTGAGAGAAAAGTGAGTATAGGATGCATTCATCATGTATACAATATGGGTCGAAAGACAATTGCTGGAATATATCAAATCAAATGTATAATGAAGTCATCCCAACCTCGAAGTTCGCGAGTAGCCTCGGGAATACATAGTTAGATATCGGTTAGAACAGTTATCTGATGGCGGCCATTTTGAAATCCAAGATGACCGTTAATAATCCAGATCTATTGTGAAATGATCGGCTTTCTTGTAGCCTAAAATATCGGTAAAGCCACGGGATTAATGCTAATATATGTATTAAGTTATTCAATTATAAACTGAAATAGGTTTCCGATGGCGGCCATCTTGAAATCCAGTTTGACCCACATAGGTGGAGTTAACAGTGCTATAGAAATGACGGCGAGACCCTCCTGGTGTACCGGTATGTCTGTGCCAAATATCATGCTTTCATGACAAAACATGCAATTCCTTCAAAACAATCTACATATATCGCCTGGATATCGCAACCATAAGCTACAGTATATTACTATCAGATATTTACTGATATCTTGTCATCGTCATCGGGTTAAATCTGTCAGCGTCTTGTGAGTATGGCGGCTTAACTGTGATTCTGGTTCGTCTAATCAGTTTTACATTTCACTTTGTGAATCAGAGAGAAATTAATCACCATGCCGGGTACATTTCGGATCGTCTAATGGAATTCCGTGCTTGTCCGTCTTAAACTGTATCACAACAGATATCTATATACAAAGGTTTTGTACATCAGACTGCTACTAACAGAGTTTCCATTGATAGTTCGAGCGGACTGAGGGAGAATCATTACACCAGCGTGCCTACTCGAATTTAAATGACGAGCCTATCTAAACGCTAGCACGCGAATCGCGTCGGATGATCCACCAGTGCCATAAATGGATTTATGGTTCCTCAAATTGAATTGAGTTTGGCGAAACCTCTCTCCATCGTCAACAACAATCAATACTACTGTATCCCATCCTTTCAAAATTGTTTTATCAGTAAAACATCTGATTAGAAGAAAAACTGCAAAAGTCTGTCAGATAGAATGGGTATATGTATAATATATTGCATGTCTTTCCTCAAAGAAACCTCCAACAGATAAATTCTTCATATGTAAGGCATCCGTCACGACATAATATAATTGCAAGATATACAAAACAAATGTAAAGTTGACATGAGATTTCTGTTTGAACAAATATTTAAGCAGATTAACATTGGCGTTCCTTCCCCGCTGCATACTGAATAATGAATGTTTGTTCAAACAGATCCAAAGAACGCCGACATCGAATCAAGCGACGTTTTGTAAATCCGATATGGAAAGAGATTCTTGTATAAAGTTTCATCTCCATATGGAGGGAGAGATAAACAACTTATTGCAACCAGTTCTGAATACTGACATTCATAGAGAATAAATACCCTCGGTAAGCCATAAAGTTATGCAAGACTGTAGAAAAATAACATAAATCATTGAATATACACCAACAGTGTTCAAAACTAATTCTACTAATCACAGATCTTTGTTTAGAATACCCGTTATTATTGGCAGACAAAAACTACTGCGGTATTGCTTAGTTTCGTTTTTGAACCAGCATTGCATGCCATTGAATTAAACAGATTCTCAGCAGTGAGTTAAATTTGTCAGTGGAGCACGTGATCGAAAAAAGAAAGCAATCACTCAAAACTAAATCTTGACCAACTTGTCCTCTGTTTTAGTATACCACCATCAAATGAAATAGACACACAGATTACAGACTATTACATTGATCGAGGGTCACTCTGCATGTATATACCAGAATACGTTTGCGATATCAAACTTGAAGACGTTGACATATCCACAGAATACCACAAGAGCTTGTCAAATTGAGGTTGCAGTATGTCTACGATGTACCTTATCCACCTTATCCTTATGGGCATCATCTTCGATCTTTGTGAAGCGAGTGTTGTTGTTACAGATTATTTTTGCGAAATGCTGAAAAGCGGATGTTGGATGTTGACAATGCAGGTGCAGTGCAATTATTTCCTGGATTTGTGTAAATGTTAAATAAATGCGAGTGCAAGCATGAAGCCGAACGATAAATTCAAAATCTTATACCATTAGATTGTCTCTAAAATATACACAATAGGAAAAAGAAAGGCTACCATACAAATATTGGTAAAGGCGATTAATTTTTAACCACACATTTAGTTGGCTGTGAATTTTAAACAATTTCCTAAATTTACCTTTGTTTACTGGTACATAGAGATAAATTTGAGAAATTGCTTAAAATTCTTTGTAAAGAATATACGGTTTAAAATTAATTCCCTATGTCAATATTCGAAGGGTAACCTTTCATTTTCTGTATTTTACATGAGCTTATTCCATATTGTGCAAAACTGAGATTGACCGAAAATGATACAGCCTGATGATGAGGTCTTCACTTCATCTTTTGTTTGTTTCATGCTTGCACTCTCAGTATTTAACATTTACACACGTCCAGGGACTATATGCAATGCACATGCAATGTAATTATCTTCAGGCATACGATTTTCAGCATTTTCCAGAGTACACTGTATAACATCAACAACAACAACACTCCCGTCGCAAAGCCCTTATGATATCATAATGTTTTCCAAAACACTCTGCTCGTGTCAGTTTAAGCTTTGCAAACGTCAATTGCATCGCGGCTTATGAGAAACCCTATTATGTATTATTTTGTGCTTGTTTGCCGTCTTCGAATGCAAAATTGCAATTCAATTATGTACGACGTGGGTTAGATCGTAATTTGAATAGAGTCAGTGACTGGAAAGTAAACACTTTTGCAGAGTATAGTTCAAGCAAAATTCAGTAGCACTGTGAATTGTCGAAATCATTTTGAAGTCTGCGGTGTTAGGACGGTTCTATATATTGCAGTTTCCCTCGGAACTGACAGCTATGCTGATTGTGCCTCCGGGACTAATTGTTGTATCATGTATACGCATTTTTAATTGAATACATGCATCAAGTTTAGAAATATGAATCAGCTATGTAAGTAATATTTGAAATATAAAGTCATGAAACCGCAGCTTGAGCAGTCGATAAAAGATATACATATATAATTTATGGTACGCTAATCATAACACGAATGACAGAATAATGAAATTAGTGATAAATCTAATAAAAAATTAGTGTAAAAATTTTGCCTATATTCTCTATGCATTTCGTGAAACGTGTCTAAGTGCCCCCAATATGTATAACCTCGTTTCCTGTTGAAACACTGCGTGCGGAGACAACACTTGTCCCTAACCACGTCAAAAGAGTCCAGACTACAGCCCGCTTTATCAACTGATGGAAGAAGGACGAATAAAAATTAGTAATAATTATTATATATAATGTTGAATACGCACGAAAACGGTTCATCTGGTGTGTGAATACGCACGAAAACGGTTCATCTGGTGTGTGAATACGCACGAAAACGGTTCATCTGGTGTGTGAATACGCACGAAAACGGTTCATCTGGTGTGTGAATACGCACGAAAACGGTTCATCTGGTGTGTGAATACGCACGAAAACGGTTCATCTGGTGTGTGAATACGCACGAAAACGGTTCATCTGGTGTGTGAATACGCACGAAAACGGTTCATCTGGTGTGTGAATACGCACGAAAACGGTTCATCTGGTGTGTGAATACGCACGAAAACGGTTCATCTGGTGTGTGAATACGCACGAAAACGGTTCATCTGGTGTGTGAATACGCACGAAAACGGTTCATCTGGTGTGAAATTCTTCTAAGAATCAAACAGTTGCATTTTAATACCTATAGACTGAAGAAAAAAATATTACTGTTCTAATCTCGGAACTTAGGAACGGTAAGTGGACCTTGCGATCATTAGCTATAACAATCTTATTCCACCGGGAAGCTATATTACTACGGGACATTTTACAGAGATCTTGACTTCTTCATAGAGTTGAAAACCAGTTGTTCCACAGATTAGTTTAACATAAACTAAGATAAATGTAAGTCAAATGTAAGTCATGGTGGTACGTGACATGATACTATATTTCGGCTATATTTCATGCCATCTTCAGGATCGTATCAGCACCTGTTGCATACAGAACATATATATACATTGTTACAACACATATAAGGGAAGTGGGAAGAGGTGCCGACATACTGACTGCGTCACATGATTTCACAGAATAGTTTTCTGGTAAACCCATTCTAAAGCACATACCAAGAATCTAACGATTCGTGATATGTGTTGTATCTCAGGTACGCTTTTATTGCACCTGTTCATGTGGCAACTTGGATGATATGAAAAACAATAGTATGACAAAAAGAAAAGTTAAAAGCCTCAATAGACCGTATTGTCTTCAAGTGAACTCACCTGAGCACATATCTGTCCAGGCTCTTTGTGTTGTGTCCTTATTGGTCAATTTGCATAATTTTCTTTTTGTCATACTATTGTTTTTCATACTATTTTTTTCACATTGTATATATATGTTCTGTATGCAACAGGTGCTCATACGATCCTGATGATGGCATAACATATAGCCGAAATATAGTATCATATCACGTACCACCATGACTTCAATGTTCGGAGTTACATTTATCTTAGTTCATAGAGTTGTCTTATCAGTTTCGTAGGTGGTTTGCAACCTGGCTCAGCTTGAGTTCTTACAGAGATCCTTCCTTATTGGTTTTGCATTTCATTTTTTGACTCGGCCAGAAACCATTACCGTCCACGGTATAATTCTGGCTGTCTGAACTTCCCATGTGATTTAGCAGAGATCGTGTTTATCTTCTGTTGAACATGGATTACACATCTAATAGCTTCCTCCATTTGTCAGGAATACCGATTACACCCCGATCGTGCTGACTCGAATTTGATTGAGAAGCTCTTGTAGACACTCATACGGAGAGAACTAAGCTAACACGAATCGCATCAGATGGTCCGCCAGAACCATATATGGATTCATGCTTCGCATATTGTTAACATTTTCTACAAATTGAAAAATTGAATTGAGCTTGACGAAAAAACGGCTCTCCAATGTCAACAGCAATCAAGAATGCTAACGAGCTGTTTCAGCATCGTAACGATTTGAAGAGTGTATACACACTTCCCTCACCAGCTCAAGAACTTTTAACACTATCTGGCCTGGGCGATTTGGAGTGTACCGCAGCCTGGGGGGGGGGGGTAGGGCGGCGGAAAATGCCCTTCCCCTATATATTTCGCTATCGCTAAGGCTCGAGGGCTGAAACTTACCACACTATATATTTGGGTCAGGCTCTACAAGAAAACGTAAAAAACGAAAACACCATGATGACCTCACTGTGACGGCTTTTAAAAATAGCATTTTTGGACGATTTGATATGAAATAAAATAGGGTTTTTCCCACTTTTCCATACAGAAAAGCAAATTTGTTGAAGAAATATGACGAAAACATCACTTTTCTGGTACCCACATGGCCGCCATTTTGAATTTGCCTATGATCCGCTTCTCGAGGGGTCATGCAAATAGGGTCAAAATGACCCAGAAGTAATAACCTAAAAAGTCACGGAGTTTCAGCTCTCAATTTCTTGTCGTTCCGGAGATAACAGCAAAAAAAACAACAGGGTGCGGGCGTAAAGTGCCCCCCCCCCCTCCCCCAGGCAATATGAAATGCCCAAGTTATACACGAACAAATTAGTAGCGCTATGAGATTTCTGTATATCAAATGATACGGACTGACCTTGGCGTTCATTCACCATTGCCTGCGGCTCAACCATACCAGGCCGCGCTGTATCAAATGATATAGAATGTATTAGAGGAGTGTCTGTAAAGTTCTGGACTTCGACTTGAGGACATCATCAATGTACCATGTTTATACATTGTTTCTGTTGCATGTACTTGCACCCACTTTTCTCACGTGTTGCATTTCTGGCCATTTGATCGACAGTTTACAAAGCAAATGCTACCTCGATCACCGAGTGAAATGGTCAAGTTTCCAATTCCGAAAACCCGCCGGAAACCTATTGGAAACTGTGTCGTTACAGTTTCCGGAATTGACCATCACGAAACTTAACCATTTCGTGCTCTGGGCATTGTTCTGCTTGTGATACAGAATAGATGACGGAACAGTATTGACTACAGGTGTAGCGATTCTGGTAGTTAAAGAGGATCTTCCAACTCTTTCGATTCCCATTGTGAAAAAGGTTTCTAGTTTTTCTTTTTATATATACACCTAATCGGGGACAAATTAATTTAGTTTCCTAATTAATTTCGCAAACCATAAACAGAGATAACGATTCCTTGGAGTATATACAGAGAAGTATATTTTCAAACTTCGTATGCACAGTTTAATCAGTCTAATCATGTATCGCTTTCAAGAATACAAGCATCTAATCAGTCATTCATGATTCAGACGTCGTCCATTAAAGAATATCCGCGTCCATAATCCAAAAGACCTTTCCATATTCCATATAACAGCAATACCACCAAATTCAAAAAGACAATCATAGTATACATAAACATAGGCTTGTTTCCTGCAGGAGAGAAGTGATCAACAGTTATCAATGATGCCGGCATGATGTTCCAAAAATATCAAATCCGTATAGCTGATCAGTATTCTTAATCTATATGATATTCAAAGACCCAATTTATATAGCAGCATTAATACCATATTAAAACAATCATAGAATCCATAAAGATTGGTTAGTTTCTGCAAGAGGGAAGCGGTGAACAGTTTTCAATGTTCATGACATCATGATGATGCTCTAAACATACAAAATCTATATCGGATCCAAATATATAAAATCCGTATCGCTGATCAGCATTCTTCATCCATATGATTTTCGTTATCTAGATACCTCCTAAGTAGTCAATAGAAACTACTTAAGCTCGAGTATCTCTAAAATATCTAGCATATACAAACGAGCAGGATAGAAAGGCATTTTGTGTTTTGTAAGCAATTTCTGTCATTCTGTCAATCATTCTTGCGTCGACTATACACAAGACATTTAACAGATTTAATCATTAAAATTGTATATAATTGCATTCATATTGCGCTGCTGGCAGACAACTGATATGGGCAATTGATATACAACTAACTAAAGTTTCAAGCCTCAACAATCCATTACAAATCTGTTTTCGTCAAAGCTATTTCAATCATTATGAAGATTTCCTTATTGTCGACATTCGAATATTCGTGTTGAAAGCGCCATTAAAATATTCTACATACTCACCCATTAGAATATTGGAGTTCATGAATGTGCATCTACGCTCATCAATTATTCTCGTTGACCCAATCAATAGGGCTGTCAACTCAGAAAGAAAAGTACATTTTATAGAATCAGCTAAGCACTTTACATGCGAGTGAAATATAATCCTGATTAAACAGCTGCATGTGCCATCCTGCGCAAAGGTTTTACTTGCCAAATAATTACATTCATTCATGTATATGATACGATTGATCTCATGTCCAATATAATCGAGCTGTTTTGTAATTTGGAGACGGCAGACAATACTAGGACGGTTCGCGATAACTGACATTTGGAAAGCATCACTTGACACGTGTATAGGTGTTTTAGAAACTTCAGTCGTGTCTGATGGTGTGTACGATTTTCTCACAAGTAATCGCATCAAATTTATTCACTGTAAAGATATTTGATCAAAAAAATTCGTAACTCAAAATAACATATTGCTAATTATCTTAGATGAATATGAATCCAAGGCTATTGCGAAAAGAAGTGTGAGAAAGTACGTGTGGTCATAGCTCTTGCACAATAACGTATCATATGCATGTGAGTTATTTTCTCGAGTTATTCTATCATAATCAAATAACATTTAACCAGACGTATCATCACGTGTGTGCAAATAGAAAAACAAATACCTCGTGTTTGCCCAGAAAGGAAGGAGTATCTATTTCCCTGAAGAAACGACCCATTGAGCCATACCAATCGATATTCAAGAAAAATTTGTCACAAATCGTAAAGACCTTTGAAATAAGAGTGAATAGCTATAATCACGTAGTTCACACATAACCGACATTGGTACTATCTGAAAAAAATTACTATCAAGGATCGTAAGTAGTTAAACGTTCGAGACAATAAAGTGTCATTCATCAAACACTATGTCGACGATCTTCTTGCTTTGGATAGTCCCTAAACGGGTGACACTTCTCTGAGTGAGAAAGAAACTACCGAAAGTCCAACCAGGTAATCTTGTACGTCGACTGAACTGATTTAAAATCCTACATTGAAAACTATCCGTTCCCTACTAATATCCCAGAAGAGCCTGCATATATGAAAATTACTTCGGAAAATAGAATACAGATCAGTGATATAGACTGACTACTGAAGATAGGACCTGGCGCCTCTGTGAATCCGCTGCAGATGTGGATGGCATGTTTCTATATAAGAATATATTATATACATTTACCCACGCAAAAATGATATACCAGTTAATATTATTAGTTATTCCGGTTTCAGGTATGAGTTTCAGAGACGGTCGTATCTTTCTATCTACACGGAGGAAAACCTGAATAACGAATTTATTAGCCCTCAAGTTTTTTTTATCTTATAGCAAAAAAATAACGAAAAAGGTCTATCATTTAGAACCAACGGTACAACGGGCAAATTCAGCGGGCCATTTTGGTTACGATACTGTCCGCATTTTGCTACTGCTTTACGAGAAATACACCACAACACCGTCAACATCCATCCATTTCGAGTTGCTTTCGTTCGGAAATCGACTTTTATTTTTGGAACAAATGACACCTATTGGTGAGTTTTACGGAAACTTCAGTGAAAATGATGCATTGTGACTTCATTCCATTAAATTTGGACGATTGAACGAACGGTATTCAATAAATACTGAGATATGTCCGGTGAAGTTTCGAAGCGAGATCGTCGTTTCCAATCGCACGTTGTATTTATATACCCCGAGTAGCAAGACATTACTCGGGGTGTAATGGGTTTGTACGACCCGACATTTTAACCAATCCATTGAATATTAAATTTGCTTGTGGGATAATAAAACGGGTTATTCGTCCATGCACGGAATTATACCGCCTTCATCTCACCTCTCGGATCATATAACCCAACGACATAGACACGGATTAGGTCAAATCTTCTGGAGATTTTTCGCGAATCTGAATATGTCTGAAGTTGTTTCTTGAGAATCACATGATGACTTCGCATGAACGACATCAGTGGGTCTATTCAGACATAAAACAGACCTAGTAAGCGTGGTGTAGTGCAGGGGTAAAGAAATTATTCTATCACAATCTTATTTCCCAAAATGAACTTACTGTAGGATATTTTTTACATCTGCTAATGTTCTCGAAATTAAGGTTACCAGTTCCGTTACTGTTTCGCGTTCAGACTTTGCCCCAAATCGAAAGGGGATCCGTCTCTATCAGAATTACCAGCCAGTTGAATCAGACAGAAATGATCAATATCACGGAACGTACAATTCCCTGATGATTTTAAGCAGTGGCTTATGCAGAGATTTTTTCCACGCTCTGAGTAGTAACTGTCACTAAGCACACTATTTATCATGAGAGGGGATTCTGAGTGTCTGCTCTGGTTCAAGTGATGGACCCTTCTAATTGTTGGCCGGATGAGGACCAAAATGAAGCCAAATAACCTTTGTCTTTATATTCAATTTTGAGCTTTGTTAAGTAGTTCTCCTGAATGAAATATTTCAGAAGTGCTAACTTGCTGGCAATCAATCTGAATGATCTGAATTGCAAGCATAAAATATTTTGTTGGGATATAAATGGAATTCGCAGGAAAATATATTTAGAGAGGCATTATGCTGCAAATTACAAGCGTCTGGTCCGTTATTCATAATTCAGCCGTCGTCCATTAGAGAATATCCGCGTTCATTATTATTATTATTATTATTATGTCTATATAAGATATAGTTACGCTTTGCGTGTCAAGTAATGTGTTCGTTTTGTCATCAGCCCTTTTTTTCTCTCGTCTCGAGGATATCGGAAGATAAAAAATGAGAAAAAACGATGACGTCTTTTCGAAAAAAGTCCACTGTATTCTCGAATCTGAATGCTAGGTGCCTAGGGATGCTTTCCTGTAGAGTCATATGTCAGATGTCGTCAATTTTTCCATCCTCATGCATATCGCTCCAATTTAGAATCGTTTTCCTAGCCCGGATCTGTTCGTGATCGTGGGTTGCCGATCGCAAGAGAATCGTTGTTTTTTTCAAGGCGCGAAAGCACCGTGAGCCGGAGTGGTTATGGTATAGTGATTTCATATTTATAGCAAAAACATGTAGTCTGACTGGAATTCAGCATTTGTGGTACATGCGTGACATTCAGGCTGAGCCTTGCCGTACTAGTTTCGGCTTTTATCCAATATTTTTTTCTCCATATTTCTTGTGTCGTCAGATCGCTTTCGCGTTTTATTAGAGAACATTTTCTCGATTGAAATATCATCGCCACCAGAAAAAAAATATTCGCATCAATCGTTTATTTTGAAGAAAAACAATTCCTCGCGCCTTGGAAATTCGCGACTTCGAGAAAATTCGACGAAGTGAATCAAACATTCTCGAACGATAACTGGAATCGTTTCATTAGACTTCGTCCGGAAAGCCGGTACGATTGAGATCATGTTATTCAAATGAATATCCCGTCCAACGTATCTTAACTGAGCATATGGCATGTTATATCATTATACCATGAAACATTGCGACTTTTAAGATTATCTGCCGTACCGTTCCTAGACCTATATTAATGGGGAGAACGAAATTTGTTGAAAAAACAATTGCTGAATTCATGATTGGGGAAGGCTTTGACTCGCGTAAAGAAATTACTAGACATGCCACTAGATAAACCATAAATACGTCGACGCCTAACGCAATTATTGACGCCTTGTCCGAACGAGGCGCCATAGGAAAGAGATTTGATATGTGTACGGCGTGAATGTATCACCCTTTACATTCTGATGTGATTGTCAAAGCCACAGAGAAGTCCATCAGTCAGGGGAAGTGGATTCGGAACCATGACGCCCCCGTTTGCAGATGTAACACAGGAAAGGGATACATGTTTCGCCTTTGTTCTTCAAAAGTCTTGTTCACTTCTGTATGAAGCAAAGATGAATTAAACGGTTACAGAACCACGATTTAGAAGGTCTTTTTTAATTTTAAAGTGCCTATCATGGAAAACATGTGTAAAGTAGACGTTTTACTGCTTAGAAATCAGTTATGGCTGCCAAATTTTAAATAATGTATAAATCTCCTTGACAGCGTGCTGATTTATTGTTATATAATCTTAGGACATGTACCTGACAAATCATGTGAAAATGGATAGGTTGAGCAATGTTATTGTCTTATTTGGCGACTGTTTCGATCTGATTGAAACTACTTTGTGACGGAATAACCAGATTTCGTGACAAGTCATGAGCGTGTATTTTAGATCTTCTCGATAAATGAGCTTTCTATAGTACACATTTTCTCCGGAATATTATTCCTACAATGAATGTATAACTTTTAATTATTAAATTAAGATTCTAAACTGTTATGTGCATTGTATACAGTTCCTGTCAAATGCATTCGCTACTCAGGTTTTTAAATGGAATTCCTTTCAGCAAATGCATTCTACTTTTTGAATCTAGAATTTCCCTAGTTGGTTGGTCAAGTTATTGGAATATTGGAAATTATTGGAAATATAATTCGCGATTTAAGCACGTATTCTGTGTTATTGATGTGTTCCCAGGGATACAGGAAGCGAATAAAAAAAAATCCCAGCATGATAAACATTATCAGCATTATGACTTACGAAAAAAATGTGGAATGAATTTCCTGCGAAAAAGGTATTTTTTGCATGCAAAGCTATTGTATTTGACATACAGAAAAAGGCGAATCATCTGAGCGTACAATCGGTCAATAATTGCCTTCGTCAAGGCAGTCATCTTGATTATTGTTCAAGTTTTCTAGGAGAACTTGACATGGAGATGTGAGAAGTGTCAATCCCTAGTCAAAGAGATAACGGGGGCGAAATACTCCGATCCAAAAAGCCCAGGCCTGATAGGGTTAAGATAAATGTGCTTGTTAAGACAAAAAGCATGACCATAGTCCTCACCGCATGTCAACGTTGCTTATTCTATTGGGTACATTATCACATGTGCATCAGCAGAAGGACAAACACCTCGTATTTACTTTCAACGGGCGAATGTATATGTTAAATGGCCTGTTGCATTGGCCCATGCTAATCGATATACGCCTTTAAACCTATACCAACATGAACATAATCAGGATGTTTCTCAAAACATAATATGTATACATTGTAATACACATAATTTTGATGATTATCATATGAACAAAACAGTATGGTCTTCATGTCGCGGATATTCTCTAATGGACGACGGCTGAATTATGGATGACGGACTAGACGCTTGTAATTCCGACCTTCTCTGTACTCTACCAGGATGTGTTATGGTTAGTGAAATTTTGTCGTTAGAACATTCGAGATATCTTCAAACTTAGGGGACAATAAATGGGATGTGTTCGAATTAATGCTACTTGTAAGCAAGCCTCATTTCTCACCAAATCAGAACAAGAACCATCAAGTTCAATTATATATATATAGCTCAATTTATTGGTTTGGGTTAACGTTGAAAAGTTGAGAGACCATCAACATGTCAAAATAATAGAAAGTTTACGCATCAGTGCCCGTCACGATTATGTTCCAGAATGTGCCCTAAACATTAATGAATAAGTATACTCTTAATGATCGTGCATTAAATTGCGTTTACATGGAGAAGCTCGGAGTTTATCGTACTATATTTTCGCCTGATCAGCCATGGATATTATTTACTGAGAACAACGTACTGATTTGGCAACTTTTTTCGATGGACTGAGGTCTTTCTACTCGTCCCTTTTGCAAGCTCCATGCGCAAGTTTTGCATTAAACTTGTTCCCTAGTATCCTTGAAAATCCGCTCAAATCTGCATAAAGACCACTTCGCTCATTTGTTTTGTTCTTCCAACTTCTAAATTTCTTTGAGGATATATATATTTATTTTATCAGCCTCTTGGGCGTTTCAAACTCTTTTTCGTCCTTTTAAATTGTGTAAGAGTGCACTGGAAAGATTCGACATTTTCCAACGAAAGTAGACCATCGTAGCCTAGAAAGACTCACATGGTGTTTCTAGATCTGTTTTTATGATGTCAGTGATGATCTCTCTCTCGAATATAGAGAACAATGGCAAAGACTGTTCTCACACATTTGACAATTTACGAGTCCATATGGGATCAGTTATGGTTTCTTGCTGAGGAGGTAGAATTTCAAAGGAAGGAAATGACGACCACATAATGACCCAGTGTCTACGCATGTGGACCAAACTCCTGACAATTGCTTCACCGATCAGGGCAAAGCTTCCTTTGACATGCATCAAATTTCTTTGTTTCGAGGTCGTATCTATCCCAAATGGCTAGACTACATCGCAAATTCGTAAGAAGGCGCCTTCACCGTAACATTTATTCACTCACCTCGAACAGAATACCCAGGAATGCCAGTTCTTGAAGAATATGTACACGGGAGTATTACGGGGACAAATCGTAAACTGAGGGGACTCATATGATGTACAATTGAGAGACGGGTTACATGCGGGAATAATAATAAACGGTGCGAAGCTGGTGAATTCCAGCGGCTTGGTCACTTTACAGGAGATGAGATTTTGACCTTTTGACTAACAAGTCTATGGACTTATATGGGAACAACATACATTTCTACTTTTGGTATATATCAGTGAAGAGTAACTCATTATATTGTGAGGACAAGAATAGTCTTTACGTTCAAGTTTTCACCAATGTTAGATGTTATCACCACCAATTTGCTGCATGAATCTCATAACAATACTTGACATCACTTTGCCATCATCATAGCTCCTGTTCTTTTCTTCCTTTTCAAGCCACTTTCTGGCTTTTACTGGATGAAAATATCATGGGGTGATTTGAATTATGGCGGTTACAAAATATTTCACGTATCAAAGATTCGACGGCAGACGATATTGTTCTTTGCTGACCATGCTGATGTGATAAATTACAAGCGTCTGGTCCGTCATCCATAATTCAGCCGTCGTCCATTAAAGAATACCCGCTTCCATAATCGAAAGACTTATTCCATATTCCATATAACAGTATTAGCACCGAATTCAAAAAGACAATCATAGTATACATAAACATAGGCTTGTTTCCTGCAAGAGAGAAGCGGTACACAGTTTTCAATGATGACGGCAAGACATCATGATGTTCCAAAAATATCAAATCCGTATCGCTGATCAGTATTCTTAATCCATAATATTCGTTGTAAAGTCGTCATCCAAAGACTGATGTATCTCAGTCACGCTTTGATTGTGACTGTTCATAGGAGTTCGATGAGGATCTTGAAGTACATGGGTTCATACGGTTCCTAGCCCCGGGTTAAGCGAATTAGACGCAAGTTACGAAACGTAACGCCATAGATCTTGCACGCTACGCTCGTATTTTGATATCCGCATGCGATATGCATCGCCAAATTTGAGAAACGTTGAGTGGAGGCGCTTGGTGGTGTAGCCCTGTTTTATAAGTTTCTGCAATAATGTTTTGTGACGTTGATTAAAATCGTCACATTTAACACAGGATCTAGCAAATGCTACTAGGCGTGATATGTATACGCCATATCCAGGTCCCACTGGAATATTACTGTCCAGAAAGAGATAGTTTACGATGTTGGAATTGTAATAATCTCTTTTGTCATACAGTCGACGAGAGAGAAGGCCCGCTTCATTTTTATAGTGATATATGTCTAAATATGATGTGCCTATAGGGCTATCTGTAGTTTTCTTCAAATCTAGTGAAGGTGGATATATGTCCTTCACTGCGTCATTTATATAGCGATTATCCACAGCGTGAAGATCGTCTATATAGCGTTTGATGAATGAGAAGCAACGGGCTTTGAATGGATCGGTTTTTAAAGCGCCTGCATATAGTCATATTCATAAGAGAACAGATATAGGTCAGCTAACAGGGGTGCACAATTAGTACCCATTGGAATACCTATATGCTGTTGATATATTGTGTTGGCAAATTTCACATAGATATTTTTAATGAGAAATTCAAGCAACTCTATAAATAAAGAAACATCCCATGAATGATATCTCTTGTATGTAGTAGAGCTAAAGAATGCTTTATGGCTTCCGACATTAATATATCTACGATCAGTTTTCTTGAACATCGATACTATTAATGAACTTAGACGGTCAATAAAGGTCCTGATGAGGGATTGTAGTATAGAGAGTCGAGAAATCCCATGTGGATACATGTCTGTACGGTATGTGACCTTTAGCATCAAGTTCTTCCGTCAGACATTTTGAGTTTTTCAATATCCACATACATTCAACGCCAGAGCTTTTAGAAATAGTGGCGCAATACCTTTCCCAAAATGCTTTTACCTCCTGAAGGGCCCTCGTCAACAAGATTGAAAGAAGCTTGGTGGTGTATACTATGATTGTCTTTTTGAATTAGGTGCTAATACTGTTATAGGGAAAATGGAATAGGTCTTTGGATTATGGACGCGGATATTCTCTAATGGACGACGGCTGGATTATGAATGACGGACTAGACGCTTGTAATTCTAGAACCAGCTATGAATCTAGCTTTGTATTGTTTGGGAGCCCAGTATACTTTTGGTATATCGTTATGTTTGGTTGGAAGACGAATACCTCTTTCCCTGAGAAACGTTTTGTGATTGTTAAGTAAATCTTCCAGAGTAAATGCAGTTTGAGAGTAAGTAGACGCATTTGATGACGATATGTTTACACTCAATTCTTCAACCAGCACCTGGTAATAGTAATATTTACATATGAATATTATAAAACATTCATGTGTTATATAAATATTATAAAATATGAATATTATAAAACATGTACATTTACATTTGAATATTATTAAACTCACAGAGTCGTTTAAAAGAAGCCCAGAGCCTAAATTAAATTGCTAAACGTTTAATGGTATTCGGACAGTAATTCTAATAACGAACATTAGAACACAGGGACAATAACTTTGAAGTGGATCGTATGGTATTTGGACTATATGTACTTGAATTTTTCCAGCTTGTATCTCCAGTTTCCACGTAAATGATCCAAAAACGAACAACCTGCATTACTCAATCAGAAGTGCCTTGCATTTACTTAGTGAGAATTCTAGGAAGTGGCCTGATTCTCTTCACGATGAGGACAACCTGATCGATTCTGAGAAATGTGATCGTCTTGATAATCTAGTGAAAAGTACGTGTGTGCTCAAAGAGTATCTCATCAGATATTCTGAATAATAGTAAAGACTCAATACAAAGTAATCCTCGATTTAATTACAAGACAGGTTTGCCACTTCAGGAGTGCATATGATATCATATTCTATTCAAAAATCACATATTATAATTTTATCCTTTGGTAAATAAGCAAGAAATCAGTGTTTCCTTCTTGGCCTCTGACATAAGCTCATCAATTATTATAACATTTCTGACAAAGTATCCCTAGTAACTATCCTCGGGGATATTCAAAGGTATACCAGGTAGTGGTATCCTCTGATAGGGACTGGCGTTCACCCCAAATCTGCAGATTGGTCTCAATGCATGTTCTTCTAGCCAATGTAAAATATTTATTCATTCAGGTTTTTTTCAGTCTCAGTAGGTCCAGCCATTTTAATCATAATGGCTTATGCAAGAGTGTCATAGCCCCTGGTGTCAGGATTTTCATCTATATCGAATTCAGATCCCATTCTGATCTGCTTAGTGGTAATGTCCAACTCAAACGAAACTTCTTATCCCTGAATCATGTGTACAGCTCCCTTCTTCTCGTACGTGTGCTCACTATGTATTTTTTATGAAATAACTTTGCAAAGTATAGAACAAACAAATACAAAATTCGTAAATCATGCTCGCCCTCGTGGACGAAGACTAATGCCGGTTCCTCCACTTTATCATACAATATCTTCAGTGGCTCCCAGGGAGCGAGAATCGCAGTATTTTATTAACTTAATTCATTTTTGTTGGTTAAATTTAAACGCCCTTAACCCTCTCTGTACCGGTACAATGATTGCCAGTCATTGGCATACAGAAATGAGGAATTTCTAGACGAATATTTTCATCATATTATATCTTGTCCAAAAGCTTGGCGTATGGTCTTTGAAACAACGTAGGTGATGATGATATCTTCGCTGCATTCATGTTCATGACAGTGTTGATACTAGCTTGAAACTGTTAAAAAAGCCGGTATAGAGAGAGTTAACCCTGTCCGAGGAACTCCGAGATATAGGTCTCCAAACCTTTAGCTTCATATTAGGGTCCAAACTCAGAGCTAGTTTTATATATTTTTATTGTTGTCGTTATGGTGCTGATTTATGATTTCCTTTCGTGTGTTTACAAAAATGTTCATCCACCATGCATTTATCCATGGACGTGATTTGTTTCAGTTTTGCCAGTTGTTGTATTATCGCCACTTCCCAACATTTCCACAGGGAGATGCTTGAACTCTGTGCGTGAAGACATTTGTCTTTCTGATACGAATGTCCTCGGTCGATTAATAATCAGGTTATACGCCTTCCATGTACGAGACATATTGCGGAGTGGGGTTATCACAGAGGCGGTCGAAGCATAAAAAAAATATTGGTGTCAACGAGCCATGGTTTCTTTGTGTAGTCTGCGTCACTCAACCAAATCTTACGTGTTACTCAACACATATTCACACGTCCAAGGGGAACTGTGGAAACGGTATCAGCTGCTCATGGTTAACAGAAAAGCTTCACCATAGCAAGCAGTTGTTGAAGGGCACTATTACATGGCAAACCGTTTTGGTATTTATCCGTTTATTTTTAATATCAAAACAGTTTTTTTATATAAAATAAATGTGCGCCGTTTTCAATTTTTTTTATCAATTATTTTTTATATCAATAATTCTGTTATTGATATGAACAAAATTGGTATAGAAAGAGTTCTAGATATCGAATATAAACAAATAAATACCAAAAAGGCTTACCAAATTAATACGCGTAAACGAAAGAAGCATGATAGTTTTGTATCTGGTCACATTTCCGCAAAATATAAGTCAGATTTTTATTAAAAAAGAGAGAGAGAGAGAGAGAGAGAGAGAGAGAGAGAGAGAGAATTAAAGTTTAACATCGCTTTCAGCAATTAAAACGGTTATGCAGTGGATGAGTTTTGGCTTTATCTAATGTCAAGTGTTGATTTTTCACGGGGCGTGGAACATCGCTATCTGTACAATCAAGTAACTCAGCTCATGGTTACTTTACCATTCGTTGTACCTGTGCTGACTATAGTTAAAGACGTGTAGTTATGGTAGATCTAATTGGAAATCCGCTTCCATTACATTCTCATTAATATTATCAAAGGATTTTTTTCTGGTGAACAATATTGTTTAAATGGTTGGTGAAAACTGACTAGCCTGTTCCGAAAAGCAACGGAAACGATCCATGGTGGGAAACACAGGAGCGATATCTGGAGCTTGATAGATGGTGGATTGCTTTTCAGTTGGAGTAAAACTGTCGCAGGTTCAAGCAAGAGTTATGAACATGGCATGGTCTCATGACATACATATTTGGACGGAAACTCATGGCCAATGCGGCAAGGGGATTACTGGGATTTGCAAACATCCAGACAGAAAAAAGAAATACAAATATTGCACGGAACTGATATAGACAGTTGGCTCCCAAAGAAATCCATTATACATTTCATAAATATATTCCAGTCCATTACATATAGAGGTTTTCTTATGTGAAAAACTGGTATAAAAAGGAAGAAAAAAAAGAAACAACAACAACAAATCGGCTCTTCAGTGAATATTGTGTAGAAGTAATGACATGGTTTATATACCATATAGCGTATACGTTGTCACTAAACAACACATTCATTGTTTCACAAGGTAAACATGCTAAACTGGTCTATAAACTTATATACATTATTGAAGCTATTCAAGTGAGATCAATAAAACAAGCTAGTAAGCTGGAATAGTGCCTACATAATTGATAATATTAGATGACTTTATCATGTTTATAGACAATGTACAGACGTAAGGCCTATTGCTACCATTTAGCGAGAGGCGCATTTTGTTCAATCAATAAAATTTCCTTGGCATCTAACAAAACCTGAATTGGAGCGATATGAAGAGGTTCCAAAAATTGACGACCGGTGACTAAAAAGCAACCATATGACTGAACAGGTAAGTATTCGTCGACACCTAACATTCAGACCCGAGAATACGGGGGATTCTCGGACGTAGCCTTAGTATCAGAGCCGCGCTTTTATTGCAGATGTACATGTGAAGACCATGAAGTATCCACACGGCCCCCAGCACCGGCTTAAGCGGAATTAGACACGCCAGCTCTCATGAATACTTATGAATTTCATAACAAATCCTGTAAAGCACATTCTCTAATATACCGGATCACTGGCAGAAAACAATGGTTCCCATTATTAACCTGGTGTCTGTGTATTGTTCGCACAGGCGAGAACGTAGACAACCAAATCTGGAATCACACGACATTGAATTTGACATAAAAATCGGAATGTTGATGTGTGAACCTGATACTAGTTCCCTCTAAAATATGAATACATGCATCCGATCGAGCGTCTGAAAACTGAGCCCGTGTCAAAATTGTCTTCTAGCTTGGAGCCTGTCTTTTACTGTTGATAATGGTCGAGCTCGAGTCAATATCTTTCTTTTTATGGCTGTTATTCATCATACTTAACGTATTAATCAGAATGGGGAAACGTTGATGTTAGGGTTGTAGGTGGTCACAAGAACAACAACAACAACACGTTTTTACTTGCAACTTTATGAGAAGGGCGTCCTAATTCACAAAGCAGATGAGCGGTTGCTTTCCTAAACCATGTATCCATAAGGCTTCTTTCTCGTAAAGCTGATTTCAGTTCAATCAATCGTTGGTCTCGGTCAACGATATCTGAAATAATAGTACGAATCCGTCTAGCTGATTTTTACGGAATTTTCTCTCTGGTATGTCTCGGGTGATTAGAGCTCTGTATCCGTGGATTTTTTATATATATGTATACTGAAAGAGGTCCCAGATTTGATAAAGAGAATATCTAAATATGTTATAGTAAGTATATAGTAAATGATGCTCTTGGCTACAATTTTTTTTAGAAGTGCATGTAGAGACTCCACAGGACCAGTCGCAATCTTCAGTATCATCATCTTTTCACATTTCTTCGAACTCAATGCCAGATCATTGCTCTTGGATATTTGTATCTAATACAGCTCAAGCCGGTGCTGGGGGACCGTGTGGTCGTGCCATTCAATATGTCCACATGAACAGCTACAATTAAAGCGTGGCGGGGATACAAATTATCACGGGGATCACTTTTGGTTACTGTGATGTTTTTACAAATATGCAACGAGTATTTTGTCTGTGGCGTCATATGACTTCTTGTCAGTACGCCGGCATCTTTTTTCCACCACCCTCTCAATGTTGCGTTTAATTGTTGCCTGTAGGCCTATATGGTGCGATTCTATATGGGCTCGTCCGCTGTGCAAATCATTGTGATTGTAGTTTTGGGACTTATAAACATAGCGGAGAATGAGGCGCATGGTAGGCGTCGGCCTCACACGTATTTGTTTTGTTTTGGCGTTCAATAAATACTCCCCCGTTTAGGCCGTTTATTACAATCTAGCGGTCACATAGTTCATCATTTTCCCACAGATGACCTGATAGGGCTATTATATCGTCGCTCTGAAATATTTGTATCCAATACCGAGTGCTAGGGGCCATGCGATTATTCATTGAATATGTTCACATGAACATCCACAATAAAAGTGTGGCTAGGATACAAATAATAAAGTGGGATCACGCTTGGTTCTTGTGACGTTTTTAGAAATATGCAGTCGGTATATTCGACCGTGGGATCATGTGACTTCTTGGCAGTACGCCAGCGTCGTTTTCCACCACCCTGTTAATGTTGCGTTGATTAATTATTTAATATATTCAACGTCAAATTCGAACGCATTGTGATTGTTTCATACAATAAAACAATTATGTGATTCCAAAAAGGTAAATGCGATATTTTATGGACTAGAGAAATCCAATATTGGTTTTCTCTAACTGATACATTCACCTCATACTAATCACATAATTACTTTATGTGACCCATGTGAAATCCAATGGTTTAATTTTCTTCATGTTGCTGTTTGAGACTAACAGAGAAACTCTCAGCGCCTGTTCCGTTTTAAAATCTATGGTTGTGGTTGGTGAGAACCATACCTCACAGATTTGGCGAGATGTGCTGTAAACAATATATTGTATCTGATGCGCTAGGATCTGCGCATGTCGTATGTACGTGTGGTTAGTAGACAACCTTGGAATTTCACTTTTGGCTATATCGTTACATCTGTGTGAACCCAGTCAAATCTAAGCTTGACAGAGATTCGCCTGGGTATATTTGCCTCGGTAGATATCTGGATACAGTGGATGGTAACCTTCTTATCTCGGGAGCTGTTTTGCATCTGGAAATCGATAGCCGGTCCATGTCGATAGCTGAGCAGTAGGAATTTTGTTGTGATAGCTGAGATCACTATGCCTCGACATCAAATTAGCTCTCTTCAATTAGCTCGATGTTGATTTCCCTCAGGTGCAAGCTCCGTACTGATATTAGAGGCCCAAGTAATTATCATAGTTGCTTTGTCAGACGAAACCTAATTAAGTATGCTCTCTCACTTTATTTTTCCTACTCCTCGTAACATATTTTGCATTAGCAGTTTCAGTATACCCCTAAGGTTGACTTGGCTCATATGGGATTTGCCCATAAGCGTAGACACTGGATCATTGTGTTTGTCTTTCTTTCCTTCCTCATTAGCAAGAAGCCATAACTGATTTCATAAGGACTCTAGAATTGGCAAAACTGTATTGTCAGTAAGTCGAGTAAGTTGGACCTACCTATGTTCAGTCTGTGTCATTATTCTGTATTTCTGAAGACATATTGTTTGTGTCCTCAAGTTCCCTTCATTAGATTCTCGAGGCGATCATATTTCTCCGAATCGATCAGGATGTCATCATACTGAAGAGAACCTGGACACTTCCCGAAATCTTCACTCTGCAATTGCGATGTCTTCCCCATTGAATAACTCAGACTGTTTGTAACAATACATCAATTAAATGGAAGTAGAGTACACAAGCCGGAAATATCCAGCACAATCATAGTCTCGATACCCTACAACCTCGCCCACATTATTGCCCTCACGATGTTCCATATTAAATCAACTGCCAGAATTCCATTATCGAAGTTCTCTAGATTTAGCTTAGACTCTGCGCAAACAGAACTCCATGATTTTGCTCATCAGCAAACAACAACACGGTTTGAATTGTGAATCTTTTATGGGTGAAATATCTTGTACTCGCCATAATCCGAATCACCCAAGGGTATTTTTCGTCCAGTAATATGGAAACGGACTTAAACTGTAATGAACACAGGAACTATTTCGATGCCACAGTTGTGTCAAATATTGTATGTGCATAGAAAAGCGGTCGTGATACACCCTCCCACACAAAAAAATACTGTAACTGCTCCCGTGTTTAAGAAGTATCGTTGCCCATACGGTATTATGGCCTACTGTTCACTGGTATACAAGAAACTTTACAGGTGTATTACCCATTTCTACTCGGGAAAGTTTGTGAAACTTTATTACCGGGAGACAACATCCGCATCCGCCTATTTACGAAACCGGTAAGACTATACTGTGAAGTCATGTGACTCTGTCAGTATGTCGGCACCTCTTCTCACTTCCCTTATATGTGTTGTAATTCTTAAGTTCACAAAACCCCCTCTTCTCATAAAATCTGTGTTTAAGGATTTTGATCACTACATTTTGCCAAAAATCCATTATATATCCTCAGGTTTAGTCTGATCATTATTGTTTTTTTAAATTCTTTGAGTGAGTTATATCGCTTTTAAATCAGACTTTTATATCAAACTTTTATTCCCATCAATTATGTATGCATATTTAAAGAACCAAAACAAGGCCGTGATACTCGTGACAATTGGAGCGATATGCAGAGGAAGTGCAAAATATAGCAATAGCTTTCAATCAAACAAGGACAAGCAACCGGTATCGCCAGATTACACACTGAGTCGGTGTTGTTCAACTGCGACAAATTTGTGCAGACTATACTTCTGTAGAAACACACTGAAAAAGCTGGTGTGCGACGGGGCGTTGAATGTGTTTGCAGTGATGTACTTTTATCGCCCTCTGGAATTTGAGCCTTCAAAATATAGCAAATTGTGATTTGCACTTTTCTCAAAAGAAAAATTAGACCGAGATCAAGAAGAAAAAAAATAGACAAAGTTGATTGCGAAACTGAAACAAACATCAGATATCATCGAATTGGGCCATCTCACAAATGAGAACTGCAGTGTCATACGCCGACATCCTTTCCCACCACCTTTACATGTTGCGTGTTAATGGTAGCATGATCCAAAGTATATCCAGCCATATCATCTAACATTTTTAAACGCTAATTTTCTGTATAAAGAAATACCTTTTCATCATTTAGCTTCACTAATCCATAGAGCGAATGATGAAATTGAATATTTTGATAAACAATTTCTTGTAAGGATTGAAGCGAATACCGTAACATTAACTTAAGTAAAACATGATATGTGCTACCATTCACCGACTTAGAGGCATTTTCTTTGATGTGGTATACCAACTGGAGTTGTTTTCATTCCTTGTGATTTTAAAAGACACAGAACTTATGCATAACTAGCTATGAAACGGATCCTTAAATGAGACAGGATATGCTCCAGGAACCGGCGCCGGTCATATTTCCCTTACTCTCATGTGCCTAGGGACAGTGGTGGACGTGGGGACTCGGATTTAATGGGCGCTGGAGGGACTTGACTTAGACGTATTTACTGAAATCTGGGGTCCATGAGAAATGTATGACATTTGTAATACATCCACCATCAATTCCGCTTAACCCGGGGTTAGGGGCCGTATGAACCCATGTACTTCAAGATCCTCATGGTGCTCATATGAACAGTCACAGTCAAAGCGTGACTGAGATACACCATTCTCTAGATAACGACTTTAGAACGATTATTATGGATTAAGAATACTGATCAGCGATACGGATTTTATATTTTTGGAACATCATGATGTCTTGTCGGCATCATTGAAAACTGTTGACCGCTTCTCTCTTGCAGGAAACTAGCCTATGTTTATGTATACTATGATTGTCTTTTTTGAATTTGGTGCTAATACTGTTATATGGATATGGAATAGGTCTTTGGTTTATGGACGCGGATATTCTTTAACGGACGACGGCTGAATTATGAATGACGGACTAGACGCTTGTATATCAGTAGTCAACACTTGACTTCTGGGATCGCAATGGTAGTTAGCAAAACAGAATATCAAATGAAAAGATGTTTCATGAATAACCCATCAAACTGTGTGGAATGTTAATACTTTGAATGTTGCAATCCACGAGACAGTCAACAAAGTGGACGGATGTATCCATCTCCAAAATTAATCACATGCTCTAGCGATCTTGGATCGAGTATTCTGAACGATTTGTAACTTCTTAAGGCAATGGTTTGGACAATGAAGAATTGACGCACCATACAGCATTTCTACTCCACTAGACTTAACATCGGATTCATGATAGATCCCTTGAGAAAAGTGAATGTTTTTACATAGCTAAGCTTTGGTTAACGCAAAGTCTCGACCCTATATGATTAGTTTTGACGGTTTACGTCCAAAGTCACTTACGTGTGCGTCGAAATATATATAATTTCCCCATTAGTCCCCGAGCTCTATCGATACAGTGGGACCTCAGGAGATAATCATTTCATTTGGTCAATGAGTGCGACAGCACACTCCATCGATTTGGTTGGCTAGATCCACTGCAGTGCCACAGATCGATATCATATCTTAGATTATACTGTACTAACACTTAGAGGCCAGGTTCATCCATCTTGTAGAAGTAGTGTCAAGATCCATGTGCAAATGATGTCCACGAGAAATCTCTTACCTTCTCTTGACCAGCTTTGTTTTGATGTACATGTAATCGCTGATATAATAGATATGGATCTACTCATTAGGTCCCCTTACCTGCTCTATTAATTCAGAATCGATTACAGAAACAATCTCAGAGGAATATTTATAACTTTGTCTAAGGTAGATACCTTCAGCAATATCCCGGCGCTATATGTTGTTTTAGATATTTGATTAATACAATTGTGTATTATTATTTTATGCCTAACTTCGACTTTCGAAAGATAGAAAAGAGTTTTGAATTATTCCCAAAAGGCAACCTAACGTCCACGTATATTCTAATCTTCGTCCCTTAAAAGTATGTTTTCCTAGCATGAGTTTCCAAGTGATGTTAAATGAGACATTCATTTTCATTCTTTCGTCTTTCTCTCACGTATACGTAGGTACACCATGAACGACACAATCCAGATTCACAACAGATTTGAAGGAAACAGCTGATAGTATAAGGGCCTGGCTGATTAGACAAGAGAGGCGATTACAATGGTGACATTTTCAAATATTTTTTTTCTAGACAGCAAAACATTTCCAAAAGACCTGCCAATGGAGTATACATATCTCGAATGGTAGCATTGTTAGTTTTTTTAAATGTGTGGATTTCAATCAACGTCCCAAGCAGTATCGTTGAATCTGCTTCGACGAGACTATACCAACAAACACTTTCACTCAAAGTTTTTCAAACAACACGTGTTTAGAAGATACGTACGAGGTTTCAAAAGTTGACGACGTCTGTCAACTAAAGCAGCCACACGGCTTCAAGTGCAATAGAAGCGCGGCTGAGATACTAAGACTACGTCCGAGAATCCACCGTATTCTTCGGTCCGAATGTGAGGTGCCGAGGTAAGCTTTCCCCTGGAGTCATATGGGTGCCTTTTAGTCGCTAGACGTCGTCAATTTTTCACAACTCTTGCATATCGCTCAAATTCTCAGGAAAACCTCCCTCGCACCTCGCATTCAGATTAGAAAACGGAGGATTCTAAGACATGGTCTTAGCATCTCCGCCGCGCTATTATTGCAGCTTTTCATGTGGAATCTATGAAGTAGCCACATGGAATCTGGCACCGGCTTAAGAGGAAGTAGGTACATGTATGCTAGCTCGAGGGTTATCATGACATATCGGCTCAAATAAGTAACTCTGATCTGATGTATATGGATTAGCATATCCACAAAATAAATCCTACATAAATTTGTCGATGACATGTACTGATGACGGGGCTTGTGGATTGGCAGTTCACCAGCAGTATCCTACCATATAAAGATTAAAACTTGGAGAGATACGTAAGAGGCTGAATGACCTCTAGCGACTACAAAAGCAGCCATATGACTCCACAGAAAAGTTTCATTCGGCACCTCACATTCAGAATTAAATACGAAGGAATCTTACTTAGGCGAGGAGAATTACCTTTTCTCAGTCGAATAAATGTGAAAATTGTCTTTACACAATTAATTTCTGAGACTTGTGAGTCTTGAGCTTAAATCATTCCATGAGCCAGACAAGTTGTCGGTAGCATCTCGGGGGTTTCGATGATTTATTATATCTATGGTATCCATAAGAAATGTTTTGATGTATGATAAACATTCTGAAGTGACAGTTGAAGCCAATAATACCAATGTGTTGGATTTGGTATATCGGTCATATGACTTCTTGTCAGTACACTGGCATGTTTTTCCACTACCGCTATATGTTGCGTTTTCTTTTTGTCAATTGCTGTTTGAAGGGTAATTACATGATATCGATTTTGCTGGAAGATATGTAATATTTACTTTCAAAAATTATGCAGGTGCATTCAGAATTGCTGTAAAAGTATATTGACATAAAACGCGAAGTTTCAACTTTAATAATGAATATTTCTCTAGCACTCTATCGAATCTTACTCCAGGTGAGATTATTTTCGTGAATTCATTCATGGTTAGATGAAATTCTTATTATGAATGGCAAAACTTGTGGCAAAAACAATTGTTTTGAATAATGATAATGGTAATGCTTCAGTTTTCCACACGATGTTCTGGTTACTGATGCATAATGTATGACAATTTATTCAATTTGTTCAATTGAATATAGATAAAATTTCAATGATATGCCAAAATTTGAAAAAAATGAGACACTTATTTTGTTGAAGATGTGTTCTATTCGGTAAAGTTATGAATTGAGTGAACCATTCGGAACTTCCAGGAAATAAAGTTTGAAAATTTCTACGCAACGACATGCATTCAAATTGGAACAACTTCATATCTATTGATTTCGAGGTCAGTTATTCACATTTTTGTAACCCTGGGAAAATAAGCTTTCTAATAATATTTGGATCATGTCCATAGTTCTTACATTAAAAAGACAAATCCAGGTGAATGCGCGGAAATCTTGCCATGGAAAACCATACTGATTATTCCGTGACGTCCGAGCTAAAATCGAGAGGAGAGTGTCGAAAATCGAAAAAAACCCATCAATATCTCGTGAACCAGATGGAATTTACAGATACATCCTGTAACTTTTGCAGAATTGAAAGGGGTTTTAAGAAATAATTTCGTCCAGATCTCACAACGGTCCATCCAAAGGTATCGTTTAACTGAACCTTTAGGAGGCAAATGAGATTGATGGGGAATGTGTCAAAAACCTTTACGGATATGCTTTGGAAATCTAAAGGCATGAATTTGACCAGATTGTCTTCAAATTGGCACATACCCTACGTCATGGCGATATTAATTTAAAGTAAACCAGGTCATGTTTTACCACGCACGTGTTCTATTCACTCCGAGACATTTGCTTTGATGTGGTATACAAACGGAAGCTATCTTCATTTCTTTCGATTATGGAGGCGGGGTCTCACGACAGCTGACTTGATAGGGCTATCACATCAGCGCTCTGAAATATTTGTATCTGATACCGCTCAAACAGGTGCTGGGGGCCGTGTGGTCAAGTCCGTCAAGATGTCCACATGAACAGTCACCATAAAAGCGTGGCTGGGATACAAATAATTACAGAAATCACTTTCGGTTCTTGTGACGTTTTTGGATATATGCAGTCAGTGAGGCCATATGACATCTTGTCAGTACGCCTGCATCGTTTTCCACCACCCTTTTAATATTGCGTGTAATCATTACCGAGAATTTATGCCAATTGAGTGGAATGTGGTGCCTCAGTGAAATGTCTCACATTTGTTGCACATCTTTAATCAGCAAATCACTTTTGGGATCGCATTGTAATGATTGTTGGTAAAAGAATATGTCTCATAAATATTTTTATCAAACTGTGTCAGGTATGGGATGTTAATGCCTCCTCATTGCTCTTCGCTTTGGAAAAGTCAAAGTGTTTAGTCTGAGGTAGGATACTGAATACGAAGTTTGATGCGGGTTTAATACACGAAACAGTCAAAAATAAGATGAAGGCCCATCACCCTTTAATGGTGATCAAACCTGGCCATCACCTTTAAAAGGTGACGAGTTAGAGTCATCACTTTTAAGGCCGATGATTTTCCCTTAAAAGGTTATGACCTGGACAATAATTGCTCATAACTTTAGAGGTGGTGACCATCATTTTTAAAGTGATCATGAAAATGGGTAATGGTTCTAACTCATCACCTTTTCGGGGTGATAGTTATCACCTTTTTCCTGGCTGTGGAACCATGGATATACTTGCATAGAGAAGCTGACAAGGAGCGGGATAGTATTAGATTAATATTATCTTCATTTTTTGACACCAAATTGGAAAGTCCGATTGTCTGTTTGCATGAAAATCTTCATTCTTATCAATTGTTGCCACCAAAACTGCCAAAAAAAACAACAAAACATGTAAACCGATATTTATGCACCTCTCTTAATGAACACGTTTGCTGAATTTAGTTGAATCAACAAATATTTTCTGGCAGTCAGCCAAATGGGTAGACGTATCCTTGGGATTTTCACGAAGATTAATCACATGGGTCAGCGGCGCTGGGTAAAGCATTGAGAAATCACCCGATGTGACGGTTCGTGACTAATGGTGTGTACAAAATATATTAATGAAGAAAATGCGATGCCATGCAACATCTCTACTTCGCTGATTCTTAGTATCATAATCACTAAGGTTCGCTGAAAATATCTTGAAACTTCATATAACCTCCTGCTTACCACAGACACTCGGTCTTATATGATTAGCTTTGACGGTTTCACTTTGGAGAAATATCCATAATTCTTCCCATTTAACCGTATCAGTGATAAATACAGCTGTCAGTGGCAACTTAGGACATAAGCATTTCCAATCGCCTACTGAGGGTGAGCCATCACTCCATTGATTCGTCAGGCTAGATGCACCGCGGTGCCACGGATTAACAGCGAATCTAATATAATTAAGCTCAACGTTTGTAGGTCAGATACACAGCCAGATTTTAGATACTGTGCCAAGATTAATCACGAATAAGTTTCCAATTTTGGAAACTCACCGAAAATCTATTGAAAAATGTAGCGACACGGTTTCCAATAGCACTGCGTGGAATGGTCATTTCGAGCAGTGTAGATTTCCGGAAATGGAAACTCGCGTTTTCACACAGTGCATGTGCCAATGATGACACTGAAAAATATATTACCTTCTCTCGCAAGTTTCCTTTCACACAGTCGATTATGTACTGTGCACTGATTACTCTCCCTTACATGCTCCATTAACTCATATTTTATTCTAGAAAACAATGTCAGACGATTTTTTTTCTAAAGACATGAAAGAGTTTGTTCAAACAGTAGCTACCTTAATTGAGATCCAGGGCAATGTTCACTTATGTCTGCTATTTTGCGTTTGACAAAGTTCATACAGATCATCTTTCTGCTGCTGGTGTTCCATATCAGGGACGCGGCTCTAGTTTTTTTTTCTTATTTACTTATGTCTTTCAATTCTTTATTTTATTGCATGCCTGCTCAGAGTTTGGCGTTTTAAGCCTTAATGTAAACACTGGTTTGATGATATGGCCATGACAAAATGTCCCTGAGCTACAGTATTCGTGGATAACAGCTTATAATTAGTTATCCTGTCAGAATTCTTCGTCGTGAATAGGGCTGAACAACAATCTTGACGGCACCCTTGCAAACTGTTGATCCTAGTTCACTTACAGGAAACTAGCTTATGTTTATTGATATTTTCTTATCCTTTTCTATTACAAGCGTCTGGTCCGTCATTCATAATTCAACCGTCGTCCATTAAAGAATATCAGCGTCCATAATCCAAAGACCTATTCCATATTCCATGTAACAGTATTAGCACCAAATTCAAAAAGACAATCATAGTATACATAAACATAGGCTAGTTTCCTGCAAGAGAGAAGCGGTCAACAGTTTTCAATGATGCCGACAAGACATCAAGATGTTTCAAAAATATAAAATTCGTATCGCTGATCAGTATTCTTAATCCATAATAATCGTTGTAAAGTCGTCATCTAGAGAATAATGTATCTCAGTCACGCTTTGATTGTGACTGTTCACATGAGCACGACGAGGATCTTGAAGTACAGCGGATCATACGGCCCCTAGCCCCGGGTTAAGCGGAATTCGACACAAGTTACGAAACGTAGCGCCATAGATCTTGCACGCTACGTTCGTATTTTGCTATCAGCAGGCGAAATGTATCGCCAAATTTGAGAAACTTTGAGTGGAGGCGCTTGTTGGAATAGCCCTGTTTTATGAGTTTCTGCAACAATGTTTTGAGACGTTGATTAAAATCGTCACATTTAACACAGGATCTAGCAAATCTTAAAACTATTCTCTATCATACTAATTAGCCTATGAGAGGAAATATCAGAAGAAAAAAATCAGAAAATTGGGGAAAGTTGCATCCCAGGCTGGGACAGACCCCAATTCGCCCAGACATGGCAGTGTTAATTTGGTGCTATTCGAATTATTGACCTAGAAATTGGCTACATGGTGAATGCCGAATCTGTCCATCCCCCTTGCCGTTTTGACTTTTGCTGTTTGATAATAATGAATTACTGTACAGAGAGGGATATTTGTCGCAGATTTGAGCAAGGTGTACTGTGCAAGTTAGCAGAGTCGAGACTAATCTCTGCATATGTCGGCTGTATGTATTAGACAACTTCTTCGAATTTCACTTTTTTAGAGCCTTTGTCAGGAAAAAAACTATATTTGAGTGTTCGCTCGCTTTATTCTTGCTACTTCTTGTGGTATGTGTATTAGCAGATGGTTTCTGTCGAATGACCAGGGATTCGTCCACATGCGTAGGGGGTCATTGTATTTTATTTCCTTTGGCATCCTACATGCTGGCAAAAAGCGATAACTGATTTCATAAGGACTCATAAATTGGCAAAAATCTATTGTATATAAATCGATCAATGCTTGGAGAGACCATTGTTCAGTTTGTGTCATTATTTTGCATACATGGTGACAGATTATTTGCGCCCACAAGTAGTCTCAACCGGATTACCAAGGCAGTCACATTTCTCAGAATTGTCCAGAATGTTATAATCTCGAAGAGAATAAGGCCAATTCCTGGAATTGTCTCTCGGTAATAATGAGGCAGTTCCGATTGAGTAACGGAGACTGTTTGTAACATTAGATGAATTGCACACGCCGGAAAGATCCAAGTTCATGTAGATGCCATACCGTACAATCTCCTTCACCGTTATCGTCCCTGTCTTCATAATTATCGTGATTAGCATCACCTACCAGAATATCATTATAGAACTCTCCACAGTTTATTCCTATTTGGCCTGGGATTTTTGGGACCTGTCCAAGCCTGGGGGGCCGAAATGGTCCCCCTAATTATTTTTCTTACCCCTTGAGCTAGGGAGCTGAAATTTACCATACTATACCCTTGGGTAAAGCTCTACCAGAAAATGAAAACAAAATCCAAGATGACCGCTTTGATGACGTCACAGTAACGTCATTTTCAAAAACGGCATTTATTGGTCGATTTTTCAGTCAGTTTTTTAGATGTTTTTATTTATGCAATTTCTCCGCAAAAATTGCATGATAAATTAGTAAATATTAATGCGATGTGAAATAAAATAGTTTTTGCCAATTTTTCATCGCGGAAAAGCAGAAATTTTGTAGAAATATGACAAAAACATCCCTTTTCTGGTACCCCACGTGGCCGCCATCTTGAATTTACCCATGATTCTCTGCTCGTGGGGTTATGGAAATAGGCTAAAAATGACCCCCATAGGATAAACTATAAAGTCACGGAGATTCAGCTCTCCATTTACTGTCGTTCCGGAGATGGCGCAGAAAGTTTGGTAGGGGGGCCATTTTGCACCCCCCCCCCTCCCTCCAGGCCTGATATGGTTAAATTAGGCCCTAGGCTTTCTGGGTGATATCTTGCTGACATCATTGAAAAGTGATGACCGCTTCTGTCTTGTAGCAAACCTTCTTGTGTTTTTATTATTTTCATTTCATACACCAATTTACACAGTTGTAATTGGTGCTGACTGTCATACGAAATAGGTCTTTCGTTTATTGACGCGGAATTTCTTTATGGACGACGGCTGAATATTGAATGTTGGATCTGTCGTTTGGGATTCCTCCACACGACTGTGAGTCTATCAGATCAGCAAAAACCTTATACAAGACATAACTCAATCACACAATAAATAGTCAGACGGAGAGTGCCGATGACATGAATTAAAATTTTAAGATGAACCGGGCAAAGTCGAAAAGCAATCCAAAACGCGATGTTTATATCGCTCTCGTCTGACGTCCAAACCATATAACTCCTCGCTACGCAGCTATTTTTGAGAAAAATACAGAGCAACACTCAATTATAGACCATTTTTCTTCACTTTTCCCAATAGTTATGAGACAGTCATGTATTTCCCTGCATCAAGGCAATTCTGATTCTATTTATTTTGGAATTTGTCAGTTTACCATGATTAGGTCATATATCCAGGTGGGTTGGTTGTATGAGAAGACGCCCGCCTTATGATATCATGGCATACATTCTGCTGATTTTCGTGTCAGAAGGTCACCGTACGGGGCTTAAAGATAGGAAGTATGCCACTCCAGTTAGAGAATCGGATTCTGGTTCTGGTTTTAATCACAAATAATTACTGTATGCCAAGCCAGCTCAACTGCATAATAAGGTGCAAAATTGGAACAGGAAATTGTAAAGAATTTGACAAGAATTTGTCTTCTTGTTAAATAAGCAAGGACAGCTTCAGATATTCACTGACAATGCATAATCGTATCTCAGCTGTAACATCATCAGGTATACTTTAACTTTACATCGTTCTTTAGTATACCCGAAATTTCTTACGAGCTTGCGTTTGGCTGTAATCATAGAAATGTGATGCCTCTGACCCCTGGTTTGGCATTCTGTTTGCCGGTAATTTCTTGAATCCATCACAAAGCGTATTTCGAAATATCATGAGCGTTTCAACCTGTTAATTGTTCACGAGGTAAAGACATTCGAAGGTGCAAAAAGATGGGTTATTCTGTCAATAAACCATGAAATCACGATTTCTCACAAATGGAAAGGACCTTGCTATTGTGTTCAACAACCACACAATGAAACCGCCGTGCGGTAGTCGATAGTAGTGGTTACCGAAACGATTATGTGTGGTCCAAGCATCTGAATACATCAGATCTGCAACTGGGAAACTTTTGTTCATGTGGCCAGGTATACATGTCCATGCATATGTTAATATATTTGGAGACTTTATGGACATTATGATTGCCTAAAATATTCATTGTTCCAGAATTGAGTTGTTGAAATAACGCTACGGTAACAGTGAAAAGGTACTGTTCTTCTTCGTGTTCAGTGTTGTGAGATATGTTTTAATTTAATCGGTAAGAACTGTCTTTGATATTTTGAAATCGTAGATCGAATCTACAGCATACAAAGCATGAGAAGTATTGACTAAGAACCTGAATGATATTGTAAGTCATTATTATATTTTGGATACCAAGATCGTTGATATTGAATTATCTGCATCGCTCAGCCAAAACTTTATCGGAATTTCGCCCGTTAAGCGGCTGAAACGATTCTGTTTCACAGAGAAACCTGCTTCAGGAAAGGTAGCAGCTGTAGTATGATAACCAAAGTAGTTTGATCACAGCAAATAGCTCTTGAGGATTAACAAGCATGAAATGACCTAGACTAACAAATTGTTTCTTGCGGCTCAAACAGCGATATATTGACTTATGTGAGTCGTTTCCTGAAACAGATCAGAACTGTCATGAATGCATGACTGGTTACTCAGCTACTAAAGTGGTCGTTCGAAGTGTAAATAAGAAAAGAGGTTACATCTCCAAATTTTAAGAATTTTCTCTCATTTCAAATCACACTGACCGTATTTTCGCTCCTTTTCGATCTCTTTCTGTTTGAAATCAACAATGACAAACCGAAGTCTGCTCGCTCTCCACTGACAATTTACACCGAAAAGAGGGATGCAAAGAATCTGTAGGATGACAGATCAGTACTGTAGGTGTACCTCGTCGGTTATTGGTCAATAGAAATCTGATCAGTATCACAAGAGAACATTTCCTACCGGTATAGTTCAGTTCTCCACCAATCACTGACCAATCAGTTGACTTGTTACACTTTCATGGGAATAAACTGGTTAAAGTTTGCCAGCCTCAAAATACTGCCGGTGTTAGAACTTGATCGCTATGTTATGTTACAATTCTGTCAGAGCGGCGTTTATATAGGCTAGCCCTGTTCGCCTATCCTTGACTTAATAAAAATATTGTTTAAACCAATTCTGTCAGAAATTTATGAGCATCATTGCTTATTGTCGCCCAAACCATTCCAAATTATCTGACGTACAAAATTATCATACCAGGGGTTCCTTAAACAAATTATATAGACCCTTCTTCCGAACTGATCTTTCATTACAAGCGTCTAGTCCGTCATTCATAATTCAACTGTCGTCCATTAAAGAATATCCGCGTCCATAATCCAAAGACCTATTCCATATTCCATATAACAGTATTAGCACCAAATTCAAAAAGACAATCATAGTATACAGAAATTCAAGATGGCCGTTACTAAGCCAGATCTATTATGTAATGATCACGTTGGGCACACCGGTTCTCGTCAGATCACCGAAGTTAAGCAGCGTTGAGCTCGGTCAATACTTGGATGGGTGACCGGGTGCTGTACTGACTGGGCTGATCAGTGTCCAGAATAATAGGAACTGTGGACACTCTCGTGTTCTGGCACATGTAGGCACCGTCGTGATATGACTGAAACAATGTTGAAAACGACGTTAAATCCTACTCACTCACCTGTAATGATCAGCTTCCTTCTAGCCTAACATATTGTAGCGATAAAGCTGTCGCTAAGCTTCAAGTGAAGTCTAAAATGCGGATGATCTATGTCAGTATTCAGAACATGAAAAATGAAGGGTGTTGGAGATAACACGATAACGTCTTATTCCACCATACACAGATTCACCCCTATTATTCATATGCTGATCCTGCACCAGAGATCTCGGGAACAAACAGACAGAAAACCAACACCAGAATTTTGGAATCACAATAAAATAATCTTTTATTATAATGTTGACATATAGGCATGGATATCATCAGATCTCTCTATCTCGCTGTAACACAGATAAATAAAGATGGATATATATCTCTTGTTCTTCTAATTTACTCTAATTTACTCAATGTATAAAAGCAACTGCATCTACTTCTGTTGCTATGACGTGCTAAGTGCATATAAGCTAGGGAATCCACTGATCTGATTAATGTCCCTCTTTAGTACCATTGGAGACAGGCTGCAGTCGAATACTGTTCAATAGTAGTCCGTGTTTTCTTGGCTGTCCATGTTTTAATGGACGATCAATGGAACTGTTAATGTGTGGCTGGGTAGAATACTGTTTCAATAACTCACGTTTTCTTGGATGACCACTGAAACTATTACTGGTGACTGTAGTAGAATACTGTTTCAATAATCCATGTTTTCTTGGCTGTCCAAGATTTCTTGGGTGTCCAAGATTTCATGGGTCAGCCCAAGATTTCATGGAATAATGATCAGTTTTGTAATTCTCACAGTTCCGAGACGCAATTAATTCGGTCAACCTGGTTTCTTTGTTATCTGGCATTTAATAGGCTTCTTTACATAATTTTGGGTAGATAATTTAGGCATAGAGTCTTATTTACATTCAGTTTGACAGTCACTCCATCAATTCTTGGAATGTCCCAAGTACTTCAGAGAGTCAAAGCAGCAGAATAAAATCAAGACACTCAACCATTATTATCTCGACAGCCAGTAGCATTAATTCCAATGTTTCAGCATACCTCTGGTAAATTCCTGTAAGCTGGAGCCGTCCGGAGGAGTCGTCAAAGGAGAGCTGTGGACTTGTCCGTGGTATTGGACCAAGTCCCCGAGAAAAGCGAAATTGCCGCTTATATGTACGTCAGCACGCTATTCTCGAACCCATAATGTTCAAACACCAAAATCACTCAGTAGATAAATCTATGCACTGGATCTACAAATTCACTGCATGTTCATAACATATATTAAATATAGTTTAGACAGTGATATAGTTTCACCCAAGATACTCTTCTAGTTTTATCTGAAATAAAATATGAACGTCTGGTTCAGAGAGTATCACTATAAAAACAACATGGCTGCCTCCGTGCAGAGAGGAATAAACTTTGCAACTTTTATGATCAACTACATAAGTGCTGAACTACATCAAACCACTGTTTGTCATGTAATGCCTAGCCAAGGTAATAGATTATTCTAACTTCGTTTATGCGCAAAGATCATTTAACTCCATTAATTCAAGTTAAACAGCACAAACTCCATGGCCATGTGACACCAACGAAGTATTTCACTACAACAACGACATGCAAGTATAAACTACAGACAGACTGCAGATTAGCTCAAAATACTCGATACCACTGGTAATTATTTGTAGTGAGCTACAATTAATAAAACCACAATCAGAGAACACCAAGAGAAATATTTTGAAGGGATAACAATTTGTAAGTTTAATTAAACAATGCAAATGTAAAACACAGTAAATCTGTTGCTTGTCTCACTATCGATAAAGCATCAGAATTAATGGTGATATATGCATTATTTATTGATTTATTGAATGAAATAGGTTTCCGATGGCGGCCATATTGAAATCCAATGTGACCCACAGAGGTGAAGTTAACAGTGGCCCCAGAAATGGCTGCGAGACCCTCCTGATGTATCTCTGTGCCAAGCACCATGCTTTCATGACAGAACAAGCAATTCTTCCAAAACAATCTACACATATCGCCTGGATACCGCAGCCATAAACTACAGTATATTACTATCAGATATTTACAGATATCTTATCATCATCATCGTGTTAAATATGTCAGCTTCTTGGGTGTTTGACGGATTGTCATTCTGTTTCGTCTAATCAGTTTTACATTTCACTTAGTGAATCAGAGATAAATTAATCACCATGCCGGCTACATTTCGGATCATCTAACGGAATTCCGTGCTAGTCCGCCTTAAGCTGTATCACGACAGATATCTATTTACAAAGGTTTTGTACATGAAAGTGCTACAAACAGCGTTTCCATTGATAGTTCGAGCTGAGTGAGGGAGATTCATTACACCAATATGCCTGCTCGAATTTAAATGACGAGCCCTTCTAAACGCTAACACGCGAATCGCGTCGGATGATCCACCAGTGCCATAAATGGATTCATGGTTCCTCAAATTGAATTGAGTTTGCCGAAACCTCTCTCCATTGTTAACAACGATCAATACGGCTGTACCCCATCAGTCGAAAATTGTTTTATCAATAAAACATCTGATTAGAAGCTAAACTGCACAAGTCTGACAGATAGAATGGGTATATATAATATATTGCATGTCTTTCCTCAAAGAAACCTCCAACAGATAAATTCTTCATATGAATGCGATCCGTCACGATATATTATAATTGCAAGTTATACAAAACAAAAGGTGACATGAGATTTCTGTTTGACCAAATATTTAAGCAAATTAACATTGGCGTTCCTTCCCCGCTGCATATACTGAATAGTGAATCTGTTTGTTCATAAACATCCAAAGAACGCCGACTTCGAATCAACCGACTTTTTGTAAATCCGATAGGAAAAGAGGTTCTTGTATAAAGTTTCATCTCTATATGGAAGAAGAGATGAACAACTTATTGCAACAAGTTCTGAATACTTGCACTCATAGAGAATAAATACCCTCGGTAAGCCATAAAGTTATGCAAGTCTGTAGAAAAATATCATAAACCATTGAATATACACCAACAGTGTTCAAAACTAATTCTACTAATCACAGATCGTTGTTTAGAATACCCGTTCTTATTGGAAACCAAAACTACTGCGGTATTGCTTAGCTTCGGTTTGAATCAGCATTGCATACCATTGAATTAAACAGATTCTCAGCAGTGATTTAAATTTGTCAGTGGAGCACGTGGTCGCAAAAAGAAAGCAATCACTTAAAACTAAGACTTGACCAACTTGCCCTCTGTTTTAGTATACCCCCATCAAATGAAATAAACACACAGATGAAAAATTATTATATTGATCGAGGGTCACTCTGCACGTATATACCAGAATACGTTTGCGATATTAATCTTGAAGACGTTGACATACCCACAGAACACCACAAGAGCTTTGTTAAAATGAGATTGCAGTATGTCTACGATGTACCTTATCCACCTTATCCTTATGGGCACCATCTTCGATCTTTGTGAAGCGAGTGTTGTTGTTACAGATTATTTTTGCGAAATGCTGAAAAGCGGATGTTGGATGCTGACAATGCAGGTGCAGTGCAATTATTTCCTGGATTTGTGTAAATGTTAAATAAATGCGAGTGCAAGCATGAAACCGAACGATAAATTCAAAATCTTATACCATTAGATTGTCTCTAAAATATACACAATAGGAAAAAGAAAGGCTACCATACAAATATTGGTAAAGGCGATTAATTTTTAACCACACATTTAGTTGGCTGTGAATTTTAAACAATTTTCTAAATTTACCTTTGTTTACTGGTACATAGAGATAAATCTGAGAAATTGCTTAAAATTCTTTGTAAAGAATATACGGTTTAAAATTAATTCCCTATGTCAATATTCGAAGGGTAACCTTTCATTTTCTGAATTTTTCATGAGCTTATTCCATATTGTGCAAAACTGAGATTGACCGAAAATGATACAGCCTGATGATGAGGTCTTCACTTCATCTTTTGTTTGTTTCATGCTTGCACTCTCCGTATTTAACATTTACACACGCCCAGGACTATATGCACTGCACATGCAATGTAATTATCTACAGGCATACGATTTTCAGCATTTTCCAGAGTACACTGTGTAACATCAACAACAACAACAACAACACTCCCTTCGCAAAGCCCTTATGATATCATAATGTTTTCCAAAACACTCTGCTCGTGTCAGTTTAAGCTTTGCAAACGTCAGTTGCACCGTGGCTTATGAGAAACCCTATTATGTATTATTTTGTGCTTGTTTGCCGTCTTCGAATGCAAAATTGCAATTCAATTATGTACGACGTGGGTTAGATCGTAATTTGAATAGAGTCAGTGACTGGAAAGTAAAAACTTTTGCAGAGTATAGTTCAAGCAAAATTCAGTAGCACTGTGAATTGTCGAAATCAGTTTGAAGTCTGCGGTGTTAGGACGGTTCTATATATTGCAGTTTCCCTCGGAACTGACAGCTATGCTGATTGTGCCTCCGGGACTAATTGTTGTATCATGTATACGCATTTTTAATTGAAATACATGCATCATGTTTAGAAATATGAATCAGCTATGTAAGTAATATTTGAAATATAAAGTCATGAAACCGCAGCTTGAGCAGTCGATAAAAGATATACAAATATAATTTATGGTACGCTAATCATAACACGAATGACAGAATAATGAAATTAGTGATAAATCTAATAAAAAATTAGTGCAACAATTTTGCCTATATTCTCTATGCATTTCGTAAAACGTGTCTAAGTGCCCCCAATATGTATAACCTCGTTTCCTGTTGAAATACTGCATGCGGAGACAACACTTGTCCCTAACCACCTCAAAAGAGTCCAGACTACACACCGCTTTATCAACTGATGGAAAAAGGACGAATAGAAATTAGTAATAATTATTATATATAATGTTGAATACGCACGAAAACGGTTCATCTGGTGTGAAATTGTTCTAAGAATCAAACAGTTGCATTTTAATACCTAAAGACTGAAGAAAAAAATATTACTGTTCTAATCTCGGAACTTAGGAACGGTAAGTGGACCTTGCGATCATTAGCTATAACAATCTTATTCCACCGGGAAGCTATATTACTACGGGACATTTTACAGAGATCTTGACTTCTTCATAGAGTTGAAAACCAATTGTTCCACAGATTAGTTTAACATAAACTAAGATAAATGTAAGTCATGGTGGTACGTGACATGATACTATATTTCGGCTATATTTCATGCCATCTTCAGGATCGTATCAGCACCTGTTGCATACAGAACATATATATACAGTGTTAACATAGTATGAAAAACAATAGTATGACAAAAAGAAAAGTTAAAAGCCTCAATAGACCTTATTGTCTTCAAGTGAACTCACCTGAGCACATATCAGTCCAGGCTCTTTGTGTTGTGTCCTCATTGGTCAATTTGCATAATTTTCTTTTTGTCATACTATTGTTTTTCATACTATATTTTTCACACTGTATATATATGTTCTGTATGCAACAGGTGCTCATACGATCCTGATGATGGCATAAAATATAGCCGAAATATAGTATCATATCACGTACCACCATGACTTCAATCTTCGGAGTTACATTTATCTTAGTTCATAGAGTTGAGTCTTATCAGTTTCGTAGGTGGTTTGCAACCTGGCTCAGCTTGAGTTCTTACAGAGATCCTTCCTTATTGGTATTGCATTTCATTTTTTGACTCGGCCAGAAACCATTACCGTCCACGGTATAATTCTCGCTGTCTGAACTTCCCATGTGATTTAGCAGAGATCGTGTTTATCTTCTGTTGAACATGGATTACACATCTAATAGCTTCCTCCATTTGTCAGGAATACCGATTACACCCCGATCGTGCTGACTCGAATTTGATTGAGAAGCTCTTGTAGACACTCATACGGAGAGAACTAAGCTAACACGAATCGCATCAGATGGTCCGCCAGAACCATATATGGATTCATGCTTCGCATATTGTTAACATTTTCTACAAATTGAAAAATTGAATTGAGCTTGACGAAAAAACGGCTCTCCAATGTCAACAGCAATCAAGAATGCTAACGAGCTGTTTCAGCATCGTAACGATTTGAAGAGTGTATACACACTTCCCTCACCAGCTCAAGAACTTTTAACACTATCTGGCCTGGGCGATTTGGGGTGTACCGCAGCCTGGGGGGGGGGGGTAGGGCGGTGGAAAATGCCCTCCCCTATATATTTCGCTATCGCTAAGGCTCGAGGGCTGAAACCTACCACACTATATATTTGGGTCAGGCTCTACAAGAAAACGTAAAAAACGAAAACACCATGATGACCTCACTGTGACGGCTTTTAAAAATAGCATTTTTGGACGATTTTTCGGTCAGAATTTCCGAATTTTTTATTTTTGTTTTTTTTTGCAAAAACTGCATGATAAATTAGTAAATAATAATCTGATATGAAATAAAATAGGGTTTTTCCCACTTTTCCATACAGAAAAGCAAAATTTTTGAAGAAATATGACGAAAACATCACTTTTCTGGTACCCACATGGCCGCCATTTTGAATTTGCCTATGATACGCTTCTCGAGGGGTCATGCAAATAGGCTCAAAATGACCCAGAAATAATAACCTAAAAAGTCACGGAGTTTCAGCTCTCAATTTCTTGTCGTTCCGGAGATAACAGCAAAAAAACAACAGGGTGGGGACGGAAAGTGCCCACCCCTCCCCCAGGCAATATGAAATGCCCAAGTTATACACGAACAAATTAGTAGCGCTATGAGATTTCTGTATATCAAATGATACGGACTGACCTTGGCGTTCATTCACCATTGCCTGCGGCTCAACCATACCAGGCCGCGCTGTATCAAATGATATAGAATGTATTAGAGGAGTGTCTGTAAAGTTCTGGACTTCGACTTGAGGACATCATCAATGTACCATGTTTATACATTGTTTCTGTTGCATGTACTTGCACCCACTTTTCTCACGTGTTGCATTTCTGGCCATTTGATCGACAGTTTACAAAGCAAATGCTACCTCGATCACCGAGTGAAATGGTCAAGTTTCCAATTCCGAAAACCCGCCGGAAACCTATTGGAAACTGTGTCGTTACAGTTTCCGGAATTGACCATCACGAAACTTAACCATTTCGTGCTCTGGGCATTGTTCTGCTTGTGATACAGAATAGATGACGGAACAGTATTGACTACAGGTGTAGCGATTCTGGTAGTTAAAGAGGATCTTCCAACTCTTTCGATTCCCATTGTGAAAAAGGTTTCTAGTTTTTCCTTTTATATATACACCTAATCGGGGACAAATTAATTTAGTTTCCTAATTAATTTCGCAAACCATAAACAGAGATAACGATTCCTTGGAGTATATACAGAGAAGTATATTTTCAAACTTCGTATGCACAGTTTAATCAGTCTAATCATGTATCTCTTTCAAGAATACAAGCATCTACACAGTCATTCAATATTCAGCTGTCGTCCATAAAAGATTTTTCGCGTCCATATTCCAAATAAAAAGCGCCTGATCAGTCATTCATGATTCAGACGTCGTCCATTAAAGAATATCCGCGTCCATAATCCAAAAGACCTTTCCATATTCCATATAACAGCAATACCACCAAATTCAAAAAGACAATCATAGTATACATAAACATAGTCTTGTTTCCTGCAGGAGAGAAGTGATCAACAGTTATCAATGATGCCGTCATGATGTTCCAAAAATATCAAATCCGTATCGCTGATCAGTATTCTTAATCTATATGATATTCAAAGACCCAATTTATATAACAGCATTAACACCATATTAAAACAATCATAGAATCCATAAAGATTGGTTAGTTTCTGCAAGAGGGAAGCGGTGAACAGTTTTCAATGTTCATGACATCATGATGATGCTCTAAACATACAAAATCTATATCGGATCCAAATATATAAAATCCGTATCGCTGATCAGCATTCTTCATCAGTATGATTTTCGTTATCTAGATACCTCCTAAGTAGTCAATAGAAACTACTTAAGCTCGAGTATCTCTAAAATATCTAGCATATACAAACGAGCAGGATAGAAAGGCATTTTGTGTTTTGTAAGCAATTTCTGTCATTCTGTCAATCATTCTTGCGTCGACTATACACAAGACATTTAACAGATTTAATCATTAAAATTGTATGTAATTGCATTCATATTGCGCTGCTGGCAGACAACTGATATAGGCAATTGATATACAACTAACTAAAGTTTCAAGCCTCAATAATCCATTACAAATCTGTTTTCGTCAAAGCTATTTCAATCATTATGAAGATTTCCTTATTGTCGCCATTCGAATATTCGTGTTAAAAGCGCCATTAAAATATTCTACATACTCACCCATTAGAATATTGGAGTTCATGAATGTGCATCTACGCTCATCAATTATTCTCGTTGACCCAATCAATAGGGCTGTCAACTCAGAAAGAAAAGTACATTTTATAGAATCAGCTAAGCACTTTACATGCGAGTGAAATATAATCCTGATTAAACAGCTGCATGTGCCGTCCTACGCAAAGGTTTTACTTGCCAAATAATTACATTCATTCATGTATATGATACGATTGATCTCATGGCCAATATAATCGAGCTGTTTTGTAATTTGGAGACGGCAGACAATACTAGGACGGTCCGCGATAACTGACATTTGGAAAGCATCACTTGACACGTGTATAGGTGTTTTAGAAACTTCAGTCGTGTCTGATGGTGTGTACGATTTTCTCACAAGTAATCGCATCAAATTTATTCACTGTAAAGATATTTGATAAAAAAAATTCGTAACTCAAAATAACATATTGCTAATTATCCTAGATGAATATGAATCCAAGGCTATTGCGAAAAGAAGTGTGAGAAAGTACGTGTGGTCATAGCTCTTGCACAATAACGTGTCATATGCATGTGAGTTATTTTCTCGAGTTATTCTATCATAATCAAATAACATTTAACCAGACGTATCATCACGTGTGTGCAAATAGAAAAACAAATACCTCGTGTTTGCCCAGAAAGGAAGGAGTATCTATTCCCCTGAAGAAACGACCCATTGAGCTATATCAATCGATATTCAAAAATTTTTTTGTCACAAATCGTAAAGACCTTTGAAATAAGAGTGAATAGCTATAATCACGTAGTTCACACATAACCGACATTGGTACTATCTGAAAAAAATTACTATCAAGGATCGTAAGTAGTTAAACGTTCGAGACAATAAAGTGTCATTCATCAAACACTATGTCGACGATCTTCTTGCTTTGGATAGTCCCTAAACGGGTGACACTTCTCTGAGTGAGAAAGAAACTACCGAAAGTCCAACCAGGTAATCTTGTACGTCGACTGAGCTGATTTAAAATCCTACATTGAAAACTCTCCGTTCCCTACTAATATCCCAGAAGAGCCTGCATATATGAAAATTACTTCGGAAAATAGAATACAGATCAGTGATATAGACTGACTACTGAAGATAGGACCTGACGCCTCTGTGAATCCGCTGCAGATGTGGATGGCATGTTTCTATATAAGAATATATTATATACATTTACCCACGCAAAAAAGATATACCAGTTAATATTATTAGTTATTCAGGTTTCAGGTATGAGTTTCAGAGACGGTCGTATCTTTCTATCTACACGGAGGAAAACCTGAATAACGAATTTATTATAGCCCTCAAGTTTTTTTATCTTATAGCAAAAAAATAACGAAAAAGGTCTATCATTTAGAACCAACGGTACAACGGGCAAATTCAGCGGGCCATTTTGGTTACGATACTGTCCGCATTTTGCTACTGCTTTACGGGAAACACACCACAACACCGTCAACATCCATCCATTTCGAGTTGCTTTCGTTCGGAAATCGACTTTTATTTTTGGAACAAATGACACCTATTGGTGAGTTTTACGGAAACTTCAGTGAAAATGATGCATTGTGACTTCATTCCATTAAATTTGGACGATTGAACGAACGGTATTCAATAAATACTGAGATATGTCCGGTGAAGTTTCGAAGCGAGATCGTCGTTTCCAATCGCACGTTGTATTTATATACCCCGAGTAGCAAGACATTACTCGGGGTGTAATGGGTTTGTACGACCCGACATTTTAACCAATCCATTGAATATTAAATTTGCTTGTGGGATAATAAAACGGGTTATTCGTCCATGCCCGGAATTATACCGCCTTCATCTCACCTCTCGGATCATATAACCCAACGACATAGACACGGATTAGGTCAAATCTTCTGGAGATTTTTCGCGAATCTGAATATGTCTGAAGTTGTTTCTTGAGAATCACATGATGACTTCGCATGAACGACATCAGTGGGTCTATTCAGACATAAAACAGACCTAGTAAGCGTGGTGTAGTGCAGGGGTAAAGAAATTATTCTATCACAATCTTATTTCCCAAAATGAACTTACTGTAGGATATTTTTTACATCTGCTAATGTTCTCGAAATTAAGGTTACCAGTTCCGTTACTGTTTCGCGTTCAGACTTTGCCCCAAATCGAAAGGGGATCCGTCTCTATCAGAATTACCAGCCAGTTGAATCAGACAGAAATGATCAATGTCACGGAACGTACAATTCCCTGATGATTTCAAGCAGTGGCTTATGCAGAGATTTTTTCCACGCTCTGAGTAGTAACTGTCACTAAGCACACTATTTATCATGAGAGGGGATTCTGAGTGTCTGCTCTGGTTCAAGTGATGGACCCTTCTAATTGTTGGCCGGGTGAGGACCAAAATGAAGCCAAATAACCTTTGTCTTTATATTCAATTTTGAGCTTTGTTAAGTAGTTCTCCTGAATGAAATATCTCAGAAGTGCTAACTTGCTGGCAATCAATCTGAATGATCTGAATTGCAAGCATAAAATATCTTGTTGGGATATAAATGGAATTCGCAGGAAAATATATTTAGAGAGGCATTATGCTGCAAATTACAAGCGTCTGGTCCGTTATTCATAATTCAGCCGTCGTCCATTAGAGAATATCCGCGTTCATTATTATTATTATTATGTCTATATAAGATATAGTTACGCTTTGCGGGTCAAGTAATGTGTTCGTTTTGTCATCAGCCCTTTTTTTCTCTCGTCTCGAGGATATCGGAAGATAAAAAATGAGAAAAAACGATGACGTCTTTTCGAAAAAAGTCCACTGTATTCTCGAATCTGAATGCTAGGTGCCTAGGGATGCTTTCCTGTAGAGTCATATGTCAGATGTCGTCAATTTTTCCATCCTCATGCATATCGCTCCAATTTAGAATCGTTTTCCTAGCCCGGATCTGTTCGTGATCGTGAGTTGCCGATCGCAAGAGAATCGTTGTTTTTTTTCAAGGCGCGAAAGCACCGTGAGCCGGAGTGGTTATGGTACAGTGATTTCATATTTATAGCAAAAACATGTAGTCTGACTGGAATTCAGCATTTGTGGTACAGCAACTCGAATGTGCATGCGTGACATTCAGGCTGAGCCTTGCCGCACTAGTTTCGGCTTTTATCCAATATTTTTTTTCTCCATATTTCTTGTGTCGCCAGATCGCTTTCGCGTTTTATTCGAGAACATTTTCTCGATTGAAATATCATCGCCACCAGAAAAAAAATATTCGCATCAATCGTTTATTTTGAAGAAAAACAATTCCTCGCGCCTTGGAAATTCGCGACTTCGAGAAAATTCGACGAAGTGAATCAGACATTCTCGAACGATAACTGGAATCGTTTCATTAGACTTCGTCCGGAAAGCCGGTACGATTGAGATCATGTTATTCAAATGAATATCCCGTCCAACGTATCTTAACTGAGCATATGGCATGTTATATCATTATACCATGAAACATTGCGACTTTTAAGATTATCTGCCGTACCGTTCCTAGACCTATATTAATGGGGAGAACGAAATTTGTTGAAAAAACAATTGCTGAATTCATGATTGGGGAAGGCTTTGACTCGCGTGAAGAAATTACTAGACATGCCACTAGATAAGCCATAAATACGTCGACGCCTAACGCAATTATTGACGCCTTGTCCGAACGAGGCGCCATAGGAAAGAGATTTGATATGTGTACGGCGTGAATGTATCACCCTTTAGGGTCAGGGGAAGTGGATTCGGAACCATGACGCCCCCGTTTGCAGATGTAACACAGGAAAGGGATACATGTTTCGCCTTTGTTCTTCAAAAGTCTTGTTCACTTCTGTATGAAGCAAAGATGAATTAAACGGTTACAGAACCACGATTTAGAAGGTGTTTTTTTAAAATTTTTAAAGTGCCTATCATGGAAAACATGTGTAAAGTAGACGTTTTACTGCTTAGAAATCAGTTATGGCTGCCAAATTTTAAATAATGTATAAATCTCCTTGACAGCGTGCTGATTTATTGTTATATAATCTTAGGACATGTACCTGACAAATCATGTTAAAATGGATAGGTTGAGCAATGTTATTGTCTTATTTGGCGACTGTTTCGATCTGATTGGAACTACTTTGTGACGGAATAACCAGATTTCGTGACAAGTCATGAGCGTGTATTTTAGATCTTCTCGATAAATGATCTTTCTATAGTACACATTTTCTCCGGAATATTATTCCTACAATGAATGTATAACTTTTAATTATTAAATTAGGATTCTAAACTGTTATGTGCATTGTATACAGTTCCTGTCAAATGCATTCGCTACTCAGGATTTTAAATGGAATTCCTTTCAGCAAATGCATTCTACTTTTTGAATCTAGAATTTCCCTAGTTGGTTGGTCAAGTTATTGGAATATTGGAAATTATTGGAAATATAATTCGCGATTTAAGCACGTATTCTGTGTTATTGATGTGTTGCCAGGGATACAGGAAGCGAATAAAAAAAATCCCAGCATGATAAACATTATCAGCATTATCACATACGAAATACTCCGATCCAAAAAGCCCAGGCCTGATAGGGTTAAGATAAATGTGCTTGTTAAGACAAAAAGCATGACCATAATCCTCACCGCATGTCAACGTTGCTTATTCTATTGGGTACATTATCACATGTGCATCAGCAGAAGGACAAACACCTCGTATTTACTTTCAACGGGCGAATGTATATGTTAAATGGCATGTTGCATTGGCCCATGCTAATCGATATACGCCTTTAAACCTATACCAACATGAACATAATCAGGATGTTTCCCAAAACATAATATGTATACATTGTAATACACATAATTTTGATGATTATTATATGAACAAAACAGTATGGTCTTCATGTCGCGGATATTCTCTAATGGACGACGGCTGAATTATGGATGACGGACTAGACGCTTGTAATTCCGACCTTCTCTGTACTCTACCAGGATGTGTTATGGTTAGTGACATTTTGTCGTTAGAACATTCGAGATAATATCTTCAAACTTAGGGGACAATAAATGGGATGTGTTCGAATTAATGCTACTTGTAAGCAAGCCTCATTTCTCACCAAATCAGAACAAGAACCATCAAGTTCAATTATATATATATATCATTAAAGAGACATTACCCATGCTCAACGGCAGTCAACGAATCAAAGACAGTATGAAAGATGTTAAAATTATCAATAGTAAAAGACAAGGACCGAACCTTAAAATATTATTAACGAGGGCGCGTTTTACTTTAGAAGAAGAGGAGGTTCATAGAGTAAAGAAATACGGATCAAACAAATGCGGGACTTGTGCTTATATACTAGAAGGCAGGCAATTTAAATTCAAGGGAGCAAATAAGGTCTTTGAGGTGCAATATAATATGACCTGCAAAGTAACCAATGTGATATATGTCATAACATGCGCTGGTTGTGTTGAAAATTATGTGGGACAAACTGGAGATATTCTGAGAAATCGAGTGACTGTACATAAACAACAGATACGAGACCCTGAAACTCGACAGATTGGTCTAAGTAGATATATTGACGAATGTGGAGCTGGGAAATTTACCATATTTCCATTTTACAAAGTATTGAAAAATGACAAAGACTTCAGAATACAGAAGGAAACATTATTTCGAAAGAAATATAATTGCGTCTTAAATGAATTACCAAATTGATATATTTATTGTGTAGTTCACGTCTAGTCAAACTGTTATTGCAAAATGTGTATTATGACGTTAAACGTAAAAGAGCGGACAGTCAAAATTATGACGTCACGCTTTAATTCAAACATAGCATGACGCTACGCGTCATGGCTCAACGTTGGAAAAATATTCTATTCGATATGACGTCAGTGTATGACGTAGCGCTGTAAATTTGGAATATATGGTATGAACGTTAAATTCAAAGTCATTAAACGTCTGATGAGCCACCGATGATGTGGTGAAACCGGTAACGACGAATTCCAGCTGTCAGTGTCATTTTATTTTATTTTATTTTATTTTATTTTCTATATATATATATATATAGCTCAATTTATTGGTTTGGGTTAACGTTGAAAAGTTGAGAGACCATCAACATGTCAAAATAATAGAAAGTTTACGCATCAGTGCCCGTCACGATTATGTTCCAGAATGTGCCCTAAACATTAATGAATAAGTATACTCTTAATGATCGTGCATTAAATTGCGTTTACATGGAGAAGCTCGGAGTTTATCGTACTATATTTTCGCCTGATCAGCCATGGATATTATTTACTGAGAATAACGTACTGATTTGCCAACTTTTTTCGATGGATTGAGGTCTTTCTACTCGTCCCTTTTGCAAGCTCCATGCGCAAGTTTTGCACTAAACTTGTTCCCTAATATCCTTGAAAATCCGCTCAAATCCGCATAAAGACCACTTCGCTCATTTGTTTTGTTCTTCCAACTTCTAAATTTCTTTGAGGATATATATATTTATTTTATCAGCCTCTTGGGCGTTTCAAACTCTGGTTCGGCCTTTTAAATTGTGTAAGAGTGCACTGGAAAGATTCGACATTTTCCAACGAAAGTAGACCATCGTAGCCTAGAAAGACTCACATGGTGTTTCTAGATCTGTTTTTATGATGTCAGTGATGATCTCTCTCTCGAATATAGAGAATAATGGCATAGACTGTTCTCACACATTTGACAATTTACGAGTCCATATGGGATCAGTTATGGTTTCTTGCTGAGGAGGTAGAATTTCAAAGGAAGGAAATGACGATCACATAATGACCCAGTGTCTACGCATGTGGACCAAACTCCTGACAATTGCTTCACCGATCAGGGCAAAGCTTCCTTTGACATGCATCAAATTTCTTTGTTTCGAGGTCGTATCTATCCCAAATGGCTAGACTACATCGCAAATTCGTAAGAAGGCGCCTTCACCGTAACATTTATTCACTCACCTCGAACAGAATACCCAGGAATGCCAGTTCTTGAAGAATATGTACACGGGAGTATTACGGGGACAAATCGTAAACTGAGGGGACTCATATGATGTACAATTGAGAGACGGGTTACATGCGGGAATAATAATAAACGGTGCGAAGCTGTTGAATTCCAGCGGCTTGGTCACTTTACAGGAGATGAGATTTTGACCTTTTGACTAACAAGTCTATGGACTTATATGGGAACAACATACATTTCTACTTTTGGTATATATCAGTGAAGAGTAACTCATTATATTGTGAGGACAAGAATAGTGTTTACGTTCAAGTTTTCACCAATGTTAGATGTTATCACCACCAATTTGCTGCATGAATCTCATAACAATACTTGACACTACTTTGCCATCATCATAGCTCCTGTTCTTTTCTTCCTTTTCAAGCCATTTTCTGGCTTTTACTGGATGAAAATGTCATGGGGTGATTTGAATTATGGCGGTTACAAAATATTTCACGTATCAAAGATTCGACGGCAGACGATATTGTTCTTTGCTGACCATGCTGATGTGATAAATTACAAGCGTCTGGTCATCCATAATTCAGCCGTCGTCCATTAAAGAATACCCGCTTCCATAATCGAAAGACTTAATCCATATTCCATATAACAGTATTAGCACCGAATTCAAAAAGACAATCATAGTATACATAAACATAGGCTTGTTTCCTGCAAGAGAGAAGCGGTACACAGTTTTCAATGATGCCGGCAAGACATCATTATGTTCCAAAAATATCAAATCCGTATCGCTGATCAGTATTCTTAATCCATAATATTCGTTGTAAAGTCGTCATCCAAAGACTGATGTATCTCAGTCACGCTTTGATTGTGACTGTTCATAGGAGTTCGATGAGGATCTTGAAGTACATGGGTTCATACGGCTCCTAGCCCCGGGTTAAGCGGAATTAGACACAAGTTACGAAACGTAACGCCATAGATCTTGCACGCTACGCTCGTATTTTGCTATCCGCATGCGATATGCATCGCCAAATTTGAGAAACGTTGAGTGGAGGCGCTTGGTGGTGTAGCCCTGTTTTATAAGTTTCTGCAATAATGTTTTGTGACGTTGATTAAAATCGTCACATTTAACACAGGATCTAGCAAATGCTACTAGGCGTGATATGTATACGCCATATCTAGGTCCCACTGGAATATTACTGTCCAGAAAGAGATAGTTTACGATGTTGGAATTGTAATAATCTCTTTTGTCATACAGTCGACGAGAGAGAAGGCCCGCTTCATTTTTATAGTGATATATGTCTAAATATGATGTGCCTGTAGGGCTATCTGTAGTTTTCTTCAAATCCAGTGAAGGTGGATATATATCCTTCACTGCGTCATTTATATAGCGATTATCCACAGCGTGAAGATCGTCTATATAGCGTTTGATGAATGAGAAGCAACGGGCTTTGAATGGATCGGTTTTTTAAAGCGCCTGCATATAGTCATATTCATAAGAGAACAGATATAGGTCAGCTAACAGGGGTGCACAATTAGTACCCATTGGAATACCTATATGCTGTTGATATATTGTGTTGGCAAATTTCACATAGATATTTTTAATGAGAAATTCAAGCAACTCTATAAACAAAGAAACATCCCATGAATGATATCTCTTGTATGTAGTAGAGCTAAAGAATGCTTTATGGCTTCCGACATTAATATATCTACGATCAGTTTTCTTGAACATCGATACTATTAATGAACTTAGACGGTCAATAAAGGTCCTGATGAGGGATTGTAGTATAGAGAGTCGAGAAATCCCATGTGGATACATGTCTGTACGGTATGTGACCTTTAGCATCAAGTTCTTCCGTCCGACGCAATACCTTTCCCAAAATGCTTTTACCTCCTGAAGGGCCCTCGTCAACAAGATTGAAAGAAGCTTGGTGGTGCAGCTTCTAGAACCAGCTATGAATCTAGCTTTGTATTGTTTGGGAGTCCAGTATACTTTTGGTAAATCGTTATGTTTGGTTGGAAGACAAATACCTCTTTCCCTGAGAAACGTTTTGTGATTGTTAAATAAATCTTCCAGAGTAAATGCAGTTTGAGAGTAAGTAGACGTATTTGATGACGATATGTTTACGCTCAATTCTTCAACCAGCACCTGGTAATAGTAATATTTACATATGAATATTATAAAACATTCATTTGTTATATAAATATTATAAAATATGAATATTATAAAACATGTACATTTACATTTGAATATTATTAAACTCACAGAGTCGTTTAAAATAAGCCCAGAGCCTAAATTGAATTGCTAAACGTTTAATGGTATTCGGACAGTTAATTCTAATAACGAACATTAGAACAAAGGGACAATAACTTTGAAGTGGATCGTATGGTATTTGGACTATATGTACTTGAATTTTTCCAGCTTGTATCTCCAGTTTCCACGTAAATGATCCAAAAACGAACAACCTGCATTACTCAATCAGAAGTGCCTTCTGCCTTCTCACATTTACTTAGTGAGAATTCCAGGAAGTGGCCTGATTCTCTTTACGATGATGACAACCTGATCGATTCTGAGAAATGTGATCGTCTTGATAATCTAGTGAAAAGTACGTGTGTGCTCAAAGAGTATCTCATCATATATTCTGAATAATAGTAAAGACTCAATACAAAGTAATCCTCGATTTAATTACAAGACAGGTTTGCCACTTCAGGAGTGCATATGATATCTTATTCTATTTAAAAAACACATATTATAATGTTATCCTTTGGTAAATAAGCAAGAAATCAGTGTTTCCTTCTTGGCCTCTGACATAAGCTCATCAATTATTATAACATTTCTGACAAAGTATCCCTAGTAACTATCCTCGGGGATATTCAAAGGTATACCAGGTAGTGGTATCCTCTGATAGGGACTGTCGTTCACCCCAAATCTGCAGATTGGTCTCTATGCATGTTCTTCTAGCCCATGTAAAATATTTATTCATTCAGTTTTTTTCAGTCTCAGTAGGTGCAGCCATTTTGATCATAATGGCTTATGCAAGAGTGTCATAGCCCCTGGTGTCAGGATTTTCATCTATATCGAATTCAGATCCCATTCTGATCTGCTTAGTGGTAATGTCCAACTCAAACGAAACTTCTTATCCCTGAATCATGTGTACAGCTCCCTTCTTCTCGTACGTGTGCTCACTATGTATTTTTTATGAAATAACTTTGCAAAGTATAGAACAAACAAATACAAAATTCGTAAATCATGCTCGCCCTCGTGGACGAAGACTAATGCCGGTTCGTCCACTTTATCATACAATATCTCCAGTGTCTCCCAGGGAGCGAGAATCGCAGTATTTTATTAACTTAATTCATTTTTGTTGGTTAAATTTAAACGCCCTTAACCCTCTCTGTACCGGTACAATGATTGCCAGTCATTGGCATACAGAAATGAGGAATTTCTAGACGAATATTTTCATCATATTATATCTTGTCCAAAAGCTTGGCGTATGGTCTTTGAAACAACGTAGGTGATGATGATATCTTCGCTGCATTCATGTTCATGACAGTGTTGATACTAGCTTGAAACTGTTAAAAAAGCCGGTATAGAGAGAGTTAACCCTGTCCGAGGAACTCCGAGCTCTAGGTCTCCAAACCTTTAGCCTCATATTAGGGTCCAAACTCAGAGCTAGTTTTATATATTTTTATTGTTGTCGTTATGGTGCTGATTTATGATTTCCTTTCGTGTGTTTACAAAACTGTTCATCCGCCATGCATTTATCCATGGACGTGATTTGTTTCAGTTTTGCCAGTTGTTGTATTATCGCCACCTCCCAACATTTCCACAAGGAGATGCTTGAACTCTGTGCGTGAAGACATTTGTCTTTCTGAGGGTTATAATAAATCGTAGGGTTGATCGATACGAATGTCCTCGGTCGATTAATAATCAGGTTATACGCCTTCCATGTACGAGATATATTGCGGAGTGGGGTTATCACAGAGGCGGTCGAAGCATAAAAAAAATATTGGTGTCAACGGGCCAAGGTTTCTTTGTGTAGTCTGCGTCACTCAACCAAATCTTACATGTTACTCTACACATATTCACACGTTCAAAGGGAACTGTGGAAACGGTAACAGAAAAGCTTCACCATAGCAAGCAGTTGTTGAAGGGCACTATTACATGGCAAACCGTTTTGGTATTTATCCGTTTATTTTTAATATCAAAACAGTTTTTTTATATAAAATAAATGTGCGCCGTTTTCAAATTTTTTTTATCAATTATTTTTTATATCAATAATTCTGTTCTTGATATGAACAAAATTGATATCAATTATTCTGATTGTACATTCGATATATTTTTGATATAAAAATCCTTTTTTATTACGAACAAATTGTATTTATATCAAAAAAGTTTGACATGAAAAATAAAAGTTTATTTTTAATAAGAAAGAGTTTTCGATATCAAATATAAACAAATAAATACCAAAAAGGCTTACCAAACTAATACGTGTAAACGAAAGAAGCATGATAGTTTTGCATCCAGTCACATTTCCACAAAATATAAGTCAGATTTTTATTAAAGAGAGAGAGAGAGAGAGAGAGAGAGAGAGAGAATTAAAGTTTAACATCGCTTTCAGCAATTAAAACGGTTATGCAGTGGATGAGTTTTGGCTTTATCTAAACTCAAGTGTTGATTTTTTCACGGGGCGCGAAACATCGCTATCTGTACAATCAAGTAACTCAACTCATGGCTATTTTACCATTCCTTGTACCTGTGCTGACTATAGTTAAAGGTCAACCCAAACGCTCTGAGGTCAAAAATATAAAAAAATAGTCCTTTCGATTCTGAAAATAATGATATTTTTTTCATAATTTTGTGCAGCCTGGTTGGCGAGATATTGCCGTTTGAAAGGTGAAAATCGCTCTCCTGTCAATTCCAGCTGTGACGTCACGGAGGGAAGCCGTCTTGTATTCTGTATGTTAAAGCCGTATACTACAGTCGTAAGTATAGCTGCTGATTTCTGGAGATTTTCGGAGTATCGGGGCATCATTTGTTAAATATGCCGCGACGTTGTGTAGTGGGAGGTTGCAGTTTTACTACAGATGACGGTGTTAGTATTCATTTGTGGCCTAAAGACGAGAAAATTGCTGCAAATTGGACGAAATTTGTACGCAACACGAGAGTGTGGAAAGAGGGCCCGAGCCAGTACTAGCAGTTGAATTCGGGTACAAACCAAAACTAAAGAGGACAGCTATTCCAACTATCAAACCTAAGAACAATCAGAATGTGACGGCAAAGAAATCGGACAAGGAGAATCTATCACGGACATCGGCTGAACGAACCTAGCCTGCAAGCGAGGCCGCGGGCAGGGAGACGGCTGTACATGCCCTGCTCGCTCTCCCGGGGCATTTGTTGCTTGAGCACCTACAGGTTAGACTGGAAATAAAATGATCTTTCATAAATATATATACGTTTGATAAGTAAATAAATAAAAAACACCAATTGGAGTGAATGGCTGTAGATACAGAAGTGATAATAATACTTTCATAATCCCTTGACATTTGAGATTGTGGGAATATCATTCGATTTCAATTTAATTGAGGTAATTTGTCGAAAATTGAGCACTTTTCGCCATGAATGTCCAAAGGTTTTTTTATCAAACTATATAATTCTGAAATTAGTATTTCATGGGGATTATGGGAAAACAAACAAAATTCAAATCGGACGTATATCAGTAGAGTTATCAACAGTTTACTGTCCATACTGCCGAATCCCGGAGTATCCCTTCGACAAGGCTGCCTCGGTCAGTAACAACAATAACAACACAGATGTGCTCGTTCTTTACATCACAGAATCGTTCTACATTCAATACAGTTTGAAATATATGGACATTTGGTCTTATAGATGACGATAATAAGGTTTCCAGTCAAGTTGCATACCAATCTGTATTCAACAAACGACCTCTCCGAATCCTGTCGTCGTCGAGTTCCACGTTGTCAGAGTGGTTGTCACTGTCAGAATCGGAGCCGTACGGCTCAAATTGATAGGGCTGAATTCCGCCGTTGGTCTGCAAACAACTGTTAATTTGCCCGTCATCATCCTCCTCTATGTCTATTTCATCTTCTTGGCGAAAAATATTTCCATCTAAGCAGCTGATATCGCTCGAATCGACGTTTGAACCGGAGCTCTGACTGCACTCGCTTTCCATGTTATCCGCTGTTTTTTCTCAGGCAACTTCCCTGCGTGACGTCATCAACCCAGCTGTGAAAGTGTGAAAAAGCCCACTTTGCTCCCATATTACGTGTGTTTCTGATCAGATTAGAATTTTTTCAATATTTTTTTCATACAAAGTGAAGTATGAACTATGATTTTTAAGGATTTTTAGACCAAAAACAATTCCGTTTGGGTTGACCTTTAAAGACATGTAGTTATGGTAAATCTAATTGGAAATCCGCTTCCATTCCTTCTCATTAATATTAGCAAAGGATTTTTTTGGTGAACAGTATTGTTTAAATGGTTGGTGAAAACTGACTAGCCTGTTCCGAAAAGCAACGGAAACGATCCATCATGGGAAACACAGGAGCGATATATCTGGAGCTTGATAAATGGTGGATTGCTTTTCAGTTGGAGTAAAACTGTCGCATGTTGAATTACAACACATATAAGGGAAGTGAAGCAAGAGTTATGAACATGGCATGGTATCATGACATATATATTTGGACGGAGACTTGAACTCATGGCCAACGTGGCAACGGGATTACTGAGTTTTGCAAACATCCAGACAGAAGAAAGAAATACAAATATTGCATGGAACTGATATAGACAGTTGGCACCCAAAGAAATCCATTATAAATTTTAATGAATATATTCCAGTCCATTACATATAGTGGTCTTCTGGTGTGGAAAACTGGTATAAAACAAAAAACAACAACAACAACAACAAATAATAGGCTCTTCAGTGAATATTGTGCAGAAATAATGGCATGGTTTATATACCATATAGTGTATACGTTGTAACTGAACAACACATCCATTGTTTCACAAGTTAAACATGTTAAACTGGATAATATTAGCTGATTTAATCATGTTTATAGACAATATACAGACGTAAGGCCTATGGCTACCATTTAGCGAGAGGCGCATTTTGTTCAATCAATACAATTTCCTTGACATCTAACAAAGCCTGAATTGAAGGGATATGAAGAGGTTCCAAAAATTGACGACGACTGGTGACTAACAAGCAACCATATGACTCAACAGGAAAGTATTCGTCCACACCTAGCATTCAGACCTGAGAATACGGGGGATTCTCGGACGTAGCCTTAGTATCTCAGCCGCGCTTTTATTGCAGCTATTTATGTGAAGACCATGAATTACCCACACGGCCCCAGCACCGGCGTAAGCGGAATTTCACAGCCCTCATGAATACTCATGAATTTTATGAAAAACCCTGTAAAGCACATTCTCTAATATACCGGATCACTGGCAGAAAACAATGGTTCGCATTATTAACCCTACCTGGCCTGGGGGGGGGGGGGGCGAAATGGCCCCACTACCAAACTTTCTGCGCTATCTCCGGAACGACAAAAAACGGAGAGCTGAAAATCCTTGGCTTTAGTGGATTTATCTAACACACCCAATAGTATACATAGCTTACGTACAGTTCTGTATGCGTTACGTCTGAGAGCTTTAGATCGAATAGCCAGAGATATACAACAATCTGCGTCTTCAGGAAATATAATACCACCAAAAAAAAAATCAGTAAAGTATGTCAAGTTATAGCGTATTTTCGGTTGTATCGTCCAGTGAACATAATCGAAACATCTCAAGATCGGCTTTTCTTGAAACTCAACTACTTAGATAAAGGACTGGATATTATTAATTTACCTCGAATCCTGAATGATCCAGAGGTACGCAACGCTGTACCAAACTATTTTAAGTTCACAGAACCTCTTTGCATTGCATTTAAGTACATGTATACTAAATCTATAGCCACCAAAATATTCAATTACTCCAATGCTGTCAAGGAGTTTGACTGAAACTTATACACGTCAGGAGGCTATACTTGTGATTGTGAAACGTCGAACTTTATCTATACATCATGCAAACATGTTGTGACTGGTGACCTTGATGTGGGAGCCGAGAAGAATAAATCTGAAGGCCGACCAGAAGATAGTCCTGTCTGCATTGGAACAGTGGGTTATTGATTGGTCGAAGCGAGAAAAAGTTGAACCTACAGTACTCGCTGATTGGTTGGACCTCACCAAAAGCAAGGTCGTTGAAACAATCCGCCATATTGACAGAAGTACTCTTCCCCAAGCAAAACAAGTACGAGAAACCTCAATTCGCAAGAAGTTCTTGCGAATCTCCAGAGTAAATTCGTCATTGGCCCAGCAGACAAGGCTCCAAATAATATAATATTCATATGTAAATATTACTATTACCAGGTGCTGGTTAAAGAATTGAGTGTAGACCTATCATCATCAAATACGTCTACTTACTCCCAAACTTCAGTTACTCTGGAAGATTTATTTAACAATCACAACACGTTTCTCAGGGAAAGAGGTATTTGTCTTCCAACCAATCATAACGACATACCAAAAGTATACTGGACTCCCAAAATGCATAAATCACCATACAAAGCTAGATTCATAGCTGGTTCTAGAAGCTGCACCACCAAGCTTCTTTCAACCCTATTGACGAGGGCCCTTCAGGAGGTAAAAGCATTTTGGGAAAGGTATTGCGCCACTATTCTAAAAACTCTGGCGTTGAATGTATGTGGATATTTAAAAACTCAAAATGTTTTACGGAAGAACTTGATGCTAAAGGTCACATACCGTACAGACATGTATCCATATGGGATTTCTCGACTCTCTATACTACAATCTTTCACCAGGACCTTATTGACCGTCTAAGTTCATTAACAGTATCTGTGTTCAAGAAAACTGATCGTAGATATATTAATGTCGGAAGCCATAAAGCATTCTTTAGCTCTGCTACATACAAGAGATATCATTCATGGGATGTTTCTTTGTTGATAGAGTTGCTTGAATTTCTCATTAAAAATATCTATGTGAAATTTGGCAACACAATATATCAGCAGCATATAGGTATTCCAATGGGTACTAATTGCGCACCCCTGCTGGCTGACCTGTATCTGTTCTCGTATGAATATGACTATATGCAGGCGCTTTCAAAAACCGTTCCATTTAAAGCCCGTTCCTTCTCATTCACCAAACGCTATATAGACGATCTTCTCGCTGTGGATAATCGCTATATAAATGACGCAGTGAAGGATATATATCCACCTTCTCTGGATTTGAAGGAAGCTACAGATAACCCTACAGGCACATCATATCTCTACAAAATTTTGTTGTGATAGCTGTGATCACTATGCCTCGACATCAAATATATATTCTCTTCAATTAGCTCGATGTTGATTTCCCTCAGGTGCAAGATCCGTACTGATATTAGAGGCCCAAGTAATTATCATTGTTGCTTTGTCAGACGAAACCTAATTAAGTATGCTCTCTCACTTTATTTTTCCTACTCCTTGTAACATATTTTGCATTAGCAGTTTCAGTATACCCCTAAGCTTGACTTGGCTAATATGGGATTTGCCCATAAGCGTAGACACTGGATCATTCTGTTTGTCTTTCTTTCCTTTGATATCCTATTTCCTTAGCAAGAAGCCATAACTGAGTTCATAAGGACTCTAGAATTGGCAAAACTGTATTTTCAGTAAGACGAGTAACTTGGAGCGATCATTTTTAGTCTGTGTCATTATTCTGTATATCTGAAGACAGATTGTTTGTGTCCTCAAGTTCTCTTCACTAGATTCTCGAGGCGATCATATTTCTTCGAATCGATCAGAATGTCATCATATTGAAGAGAACCAGGATACTTCCCGGAATCTTCACTCTGCAGTTGCGATGTGTTCCAGATTGAATAACTCAGACTGTTTGTAGGCACCGTTTCCAATTATCGTTCGCGAATGAATCGTTTATTTCGTCAAATTTTCTCGAAGTCGCGATTTTCCAAGGCGCGAGGGAATGGGTTTTTTTCTTCAAAATAAACGATTGATTCGCGATCGCTGTTCGAATGGTTTCCTTTTCTGTTGGCAATCGTTTTTCAATCGAGAAAATTCTCGCGAATAAAAAGCGATATCGCGATTCAATCGTTTTTTAATCGAGAAAATATAAGCGATTGAAAAAAAACCGATTGAGAATTATAGCCGAAAGTAGTACGGCAAGGTTCAGCCTCACTGACTCGCATACACGTTCGAGTTGCTATATCATAGACACTTCAGTCAGACTATATAAAGTTCGATCATTTTTTCTTCTTCCTTTCCATTCTTCTTTGCCTTGTGTAAAACTATAGCGTGTTTCAGTTCAGTTGGCGGTTATATAGATACGATGGGGATATTGAAAGAAATTGAAGAAAAAAATAAATATATATATATACATAGGAATAATGGTTATGCATATAATTATAACTTCATATTTACATATATTTTGTACGGGACACAGGCCCGGATATGGTCAGATTGAGTCATTTGCACTTGCAATTTCGTGTATTATTTTGAGTATTTCTGTGTTTTAAAGCTGGTATTATTCCAGATTTCTTGTGTAGTATTTTTCGTGAACGTTTTTGGCATCTGTGCGTGCTGAAATTTTGAGTTGATTCGTCAGATTTTCGCTGTTCGCGTGGTTTTTTGTCCTACGATCACCATTTTCCTTGTGTAGATAGATGGCGCTGTATTGAATATAACATTGTCATACGGGGCTTTTGAGTCTTCGAAAGCACTTAATTATTAATATATACATGTAGCGCGGGCTATTTGTAAAACTTTTCACAACTGTCATCATTTTTTTGCTTGTTTGTTTGGTTGTGTGAATTAATCTTTTCTGGAGCTCTCTGGGTGGGAGTTTTGTTGTGTGGCTCCCTAAGTGGGAGTCTATAAGTGCAAAACCCCACAGTGTTTTCCATACTGCAATTAGCAGGCTTGTGGGATATTTGATGGTGAATGAATACGTGTATTTTCATCAAATTGTGAAAAATAATCAATATCATTATTTATATATATATTTTTCCTTTGTATTTATTAATTTTCACAATTTATTGAAAATATACGTATTCATCTACCATCAAATATCCCACAAGCCTGGTAATTGCAGTATGGAAAACACTGAAAGTGAACTGAACGCGGTTTGCTTGGCTAAAAAGGAAACCTTGACCATGCGAAGATGTGTTTCAAAAGCCCTGTATAATTCAGGTCACGTGACTTGGTTGCTGAAGAATCAAACAACGCCCCTCACCGAGTATGATACTATATGTGAAATGACTGCATTAATATAAAATATGAATATAAAACGTCTTTCTATGTCCGACAGATTTTCAAATCCCACATTTAAATCTTTAGTTTTGCGAAGAAAAAACCCGAAATCTTTAACCGATCAATCAATCAATCAAAATTTATTTATTGTCGGTTTTGTATAATACAGTGAACATGAGCTACAATAGCTACTTTTCACCGACATGTGACAATTAAAACAAATTGTTTTCCGATGATCGTACTCGGACGAGAATTTTTTTTGGTTATTCCAGTAAGAGATGAAATTATATAATATTCAGGTTTCTGGCTTGAGCTTCCCTTTGGAATCATTCATAGTTCATTTATCAAAATGTAAAATTAAAATAAAAAGTATTGTACATATGCGAATCCAACCGTTATATGCGATTCAATCACCATTGTGATATGTATTTGATATAAATATGAAATCACTGCCGCGAATATTCTTATAATAAATAAAATTAACTTGATGGTGATTTTTGAACTTATTCACATCTCAATAGTTTAAAAACTGTACCAAAACATGAATGGATACCCTTTCCTAATGTATGTTTTACTGTAACAAAATATACATATTTAATTACACTATTTTTCACCTTAATTAACCTAGAAATTCTCGGCTGGTGGGCTAAGCTGTTCTGGGTTATCCGCCATGCGCCCATTCACACCTCTATCAAGTCTGTGCCGTAATCATTCTGATAATGCAATCAACGACGAACTCAAATCCACTTATGACCTATACACGGTATTTACAAAAACAAGATATTGGGATTATCATCCTGTATTGTTTATACCAAGTTGCATGAATATATGAGGAAATTGTCGGAAGTATGAAGGGAATGACTGAACATTAATACATTGCCCACTCACACGATTATTAAATAAACATCATGTCGGGGATCATGGCGTTTTTATTTTGTGTTTTGAAACCCGCATTTATGAATAGAGAATGCGGGTTTCGGCGTTTCTTGGAAGTTCTCAGTATGAAAAGATCGATGACGAAGGTGGGAAATCCAGCAGTGAAGCACTCCGGCAGGCGCGGCATGACGTTCGCCTGTGCTATACACATATAGCACGTGTCAAACCCGAAATCCGTGCTGTGATATCTGCGACCTCAGGATCAGTTTTCTCTCAAATAAAATGTTGTTTTTTCTCAGTCATTACCAAATGAAATAAATGGAGAAGGCGTTTTACGTTCGTGAGAAGGTTACGTCGTGTCATTTATAAGACGAACGTTCATTGTTCAAGACTTCTTCAAGTTGAAATCCACGAGTGCAGGCGGGAGAAAAAAAGCAACAACAGCAACTGCGAAAATCGGGAAATGTTAGTTGATCTTCGATCTAAAGATTGGAAAAATGATTAAATGCTAGACGTGTCAGTCGGATTATTGTTGTATGTAATTCTGAAGAAAATACTCATCGGGCTATAAAAATTCGAGTTGGGTCGAAATTCCCGCCGCAGTCACACATGCCGATAATTTAACGTGTTGTGCTGTTGTAAAGTTTCCCGCGATGCACCGGCGTGCAGTTTTCACTTTTCGCTGATGACAACATTTCGTTATCAAGTGACAGTGAAGTTGTATGTCTAAATTACTTATCATATTGATATTTAATTGACTGATATTACAAATATAAAAGTGTCCGAGAAATTCAGAGAATTTTGGCACGGATTTGTGCACTTGCAGGAAGAAAAAAACTGTGCCGTGTGCATCGCGTTTCCCTTTACAAGTACGTGTCTGACGGTCCGTATCTGACTGCGGTGGATTGTCTTCTCGGTGGCCGGCTCTTTAAAGCCTCTCGTCACCCTCCCTAACCCATTACTGAAATTAATCAGCCTATTAACGATAAAAAGCGTCAATCATGAGTTACAATAATCGTGGCCTACAAGAGGTCCGGGAAAAATTTCACTACATTCAGCTTTGTTTTCCTAAAACGTTGACAATTGCTTTTACACCAGACGTCGTCCATTTTTCCCACCTCTTGCATATCGCTCCAATTCATTCTTTCACATCATTGTGCAGAATTCCCCAAATTTTATGTACCATTTTGCTGTACTAGAACTAGATAAATTAATTTTAATTTCCATTTTGTGGTTTTCACGATATATGACAATTGCTTCTAAATTTCGACCCATTCCGATATGCATAAATGATTGCCCTCACAAGATAATATTCATACCTACAACTCATATCTGGGCATTTAGAGGAATGATCAGGGCTTTCTCTCACGTTGACTCCATGACTAAAGAGACGATTACAATTCTCTGATATTATTAACTTCTCATTTCTGGATAGCCAAAAATATTTAGCTTTGTTTTTCTAAAACGATAACAATTGTCATGTCAAAAACAGCAGAAAAAGTGACGTTTTCTTGCACCTATTTTCTTAATGATCACATTCTGTAGAATATATTTCGACACGAGTGAAGAATTGACCAGACAGAATAAACAAGGAACTATAATCACAACACTGCCCAACTTGTGTACTGCTGAGAGTATCAATGCAATGGTAGTACAACTGCTCCCGGCGATGTGATGTTTTGTGATGACAACACATTTCGTTATCATTGATAATCGTGGCTGGTCTTCTGATCACCATTCGTAATATTGTAGTGTGATCCTAGGAAACTGCAATATGCGTATGGTGTGAAGTTGAACCAAAGATTTTAAACCGTTAAACCAGACCGATGTCTAGGATTTTGTGGTTCAAAAACTGAGCAATAATTGACCAATTCCTAAGTCAATAATTCCATTACTTGTGTTAATACGCTTGATGTGCATGATTATTAGGTGAGAGTTTGGTGTTCAAACAACAGATGAGGTCCCACAGGTATCATGATGTTTGGAACGCTCATCAACTGGTTCAATATGAAAAATGCCACCTGCGCGATCCTAGTAAAAATGTAGATACGGTTTGCATGTGGTCCAGTTTTCCCCATTATCGGTCACCCTGTTTCCGAAATTTTTGTACAGACAGATGTCGATAGCCAATCAGATTGAAACAAAGATCACTTCAGGATCTCGTACACTTGTTTAAATTGTCAGTTCATGTATGGTATTTGGTACAGTACAAACTTCCGAATGAAGAGCTTCTGAGGAATACAGCTAAATCTGCTTCGGATTGGTTGGATCTGCATACTTGTGATAAGCCGTTTGCAGGAAATGTTACAATATCAAGATTTAGAAGAAGGCTATATGGTCATCTTTAGCTCGTAAGTTGAGAAAACTTAAAAAAAATATTTTCTTCTGAAAATCGTGTGCAAACCTGATCACGCATCAGTGTGAATGTCATTTTATTCATTTGTCTATTCATTCAAAATTTATTCATTCAATACCAATATATTCATCATAATTACTAGCATTTCTTAAATATCTTAATTTACTTTTATTCATTTTCATAGATCAGTTATGTTACATACTGATTTTGTCATGTGTGATATTTCGTTTCTTTGTGAGGGGAATGTGTATTGTAAGCTGTCCTGGCTGACATTAATACGTAATCACAGCAGGCTTACGACTTCACATATTAGTTCTTGTCACCTTCCTTAACTAGTACTTCTCACCTTCCTTAACTAGCATGTAACAAAATAATAAGGGGCTGAACCTCAATGTGTAATTTTGTCATTTACGCTTCGCTAGAGTAAATCTGAGCGCGGACGTCACAGGAAGCATGGTACAGGTATGTGTATAGATATTTCCAGCATACGCCCTACTTCGGCTTGTAGGAGACTATAGATCGTGAATCATTCTGTAAGACGGAGGTATCCCAACAGCCTTTGCGGCGGCCCCTGACAACTACCGCGTAGGCTAAAGTGAAGCATAGCGACGTATTCACTAAGCCCAGGCAGACCGCGCTTCTTGCTTCTTGTTAACTCGTATTTCCTCGACGTTTGCGGCTGATAATCGTTTGGAATCGATAAGATATCATTAATAAGGTAACATTTAACAGCTGAAAGGATCAATTGTGTGGTAAAGACTCCAGGAAAGAGTAGCTCTAAATAACCTACAACAGTGAGCTACAGGGCGCTTACCCAGCCGTCAAACTCCTGGGGTTAACACAGCGGCAACACCGTTATTGTCGGCATATAGCACGGAGAATCTGTTTTACATAAAGCTGTTAATTATCTATATTCAATGATTGACAAAATGTATAGGAATGGTTGTAAGGTGATGAACAATTCCCACTCATCCGGAAGTGAAAAATCTATAAGATTCAAGGGATTTCAAATGCCTCATGGCTTCTGAAGAATATATTCGAGGAAGGTTCATTAGGTAATGAAACACATCCTCGTACAAAACTTCTGGCCAAGCCGTCATGTCTTCTATCCACACATCAGCTGGTAACTTGTAAGGGCATTTATCCGAACCGACTAGCGAGAGTTTTGACTGATATCTTGTCTTTGCCTCACCTGGCAGATTATCTGAATATTCGTAACTCATCGTGCTAGTTGTAAATATGGTCTGAGATTGTCATGAAAACTCAGTTTATATATAACCGAAAGAATTTTGCTAAAACAAGTATATATCTGCGTTATTTACCATTTCCTGATCATTAAGTCAATCATTAAATCTGGATAATTAACAGCTTTATAAAAACAGAAGAAAAAAACCCAGTAACACAGACTATCCATAACGGTGAAGGAATTTTGCTACAAGTATATATCTGCGTTATTTACCATTTCATGATCAACAAGTCAATCATTTAATAAGTCAATCATTGAATATGAATAATTAACAGCTTTATGGGGGGAAAGTAAAACAGATTATCCGTGCTATATGCCGACAATAACGGTGTTGCCGCTGTGTTAACCCCAGGATTTTGACGGCTGGGTAAGCGCCCTGTAGCTCACTGTTGTAGGTTATTTAGAGCTGTTTATTACTCTTCCCTGGAGTCTTTACCACACAATTGATCCTTTCAGCTGTTAAATGTTACCTTATTAATGATATCTTATCGATTCCAAACGATTACCAGCCGCAAACGTCGAGGAAATACGAATTAACGGCGAGAAGCGCGGTCTGCCTGGGCTTAGTGAATACATCGCTATGCTTCACTTTAGCCCACGCGGTAGTTGTCAGGGGCCGCCGCAAAGGCTGCTGGGACACCTCCGTCTTACAGAATATATATTATCCGGTTATCTTACGCATTTATACAGTATAGTATAGTAATATAGGTTTTCCATCGACAAATCCGCAACCAGCATTAAATGTAGTTCCCAGTTCGCGGATAGAGCGGCGTACGTCGGCAACACGGCCTATGTGTCAGATATCACTCCGCCTCACGATTCTCTCGCACCTTGAAAAAACCCCGATTCCCTCGCGATTGAAGATTCGCGATCAAGAACGGATCACGCATAGGTAAACGATTCAAAAACGATATCGCGAGAGAATGGGTTTTTTTTCAGAAAAGGTTCGATCGTTTTTTTCTCATTTTTTTTCTCGATATCCTCGCGACTGATTCACGAATGATCGTTTTTCAATCGAGAAAATTGAAGAAAAATCGCGACTGAAGAAAAAACAAATAATGGAAACGATCCCTAACAATACATCAATTAAATGGAAGCAGAGTACACAAGCCGGAAATATCCAACACCATAATAGTCTAGACACCCTACAATCACGCCCCCTCCCACATCATTGTCCCTGCCCTCACGATGTTCGATACTAGATCAATTTCCAGGATTCCATTATTGAAACTCTCTAAGTTTAACTTAGACTCTTTGCAAACACAACTCCATGATTTTGCGCATCAGCAAACAACAATACCGTTTGAATTGTGAATCTTTTATGCGTGAAATATCTTGTACTCGCCATAATTCAAATCACTCAAGGATGTTTTTCGTCCAGTAATACGGAAACGGACTTAAACCGTAATGAACACAGGAACTATTTCGAGGCCACACGGGTGTCAAATATTATATGTTCATAGAAAAGCCCCCCCCCCAAAAAAAAAAGATATACTGTAACTGCGGTTAAGAAGTATCCCTTTCCATACAGTATTATGGCCTACTGTTCACTGGGCATGGTATACAAGGCACTTTACAGGTGTGTTGCCCTTTTCAACTCGGGAAAGTTTGTGAAACTTTACTACCGGGATACAACATCGGCATCCGACCGGTCTCCTTAATTTCACAAAATCCCCTTTGAATGGGCCTTCATTTTTGAATACAAATATAACTATTTGCAAGGCATGTGTGTCTAAAAGTTTGAATGAAAGTTATGCAGCGGGACTCTTCTCATTAAATCTCAACGGTTGTGTTTGAGGATTTGTCTGGAATTTGAGCCTTCAAAATATATTAAATTGTGCTTTGCACTTTTCTCAAAAAAGAAATTAGACCGAGATCCAGAAGAAGAAAAAAATATAGACAAAGTTGATCGCGAAACTGAAACAAACATCAGCTATCCTCGAATTCGGCCATCTCACAAATGAGAACTTCAGTGTCATACGCCGAAACCTTTTCCCACCACCTTTATACGTTGCGTGTTAATGGTAGCATGATCCAAAATATATCCAACCATATTATCTAATATTTTTAAACGCTAATTTCCCGTATAAAGAAATACCTTTTCATCATTTAGCTTCACTAATCCATAGAGCGAATGATGAAATTGAATATTTTGGTAAACAATTTCTTGTAAGGTTTGAAGCGAATACCGTAATATTAACTTAAGCAAAACATGATATGTGCTACCATTCACCGACTTAGAGGGATTTTCTTTGATGTGGTATACCAGCTGGAGCTGTTTTCATTCCTTGCGATTTTAGAAGAGGGACTTCACGACACAGAACTTTTGCATAACTAGCTATGGAATGGATCGTTAAATGAGACAGGATATGCTTCAGGAACCGGTGCCGGTCATATTTCCCTTACTCTCATGTGCCTAGGGACAGTGGAGGATGTGGGGACTCGGATTTAATGGGCGCTGGAGGCGGGACTTGACTTAGACGTACTTACTGAAATCTGGGGCCCATGAGAAATGTCTGACATTTGTAACACATCCGCCATCAGTAGTCAACACTTCACTTCTGGGATCGTAATGGTAGTTAGCAAAACAGAATATAAAATGAAAAGATGTTTCATGAATAACCCATCAAACTGTGTGGGATGTTAATACTTTGAATGTTGCAATCCACGAGACAGTCAACAAAGTGGATGGATGTATCGGTGACTTTTCCTCGAACATTAATCACATGCTCTAGTGATCTTGAGTCAAGTATTCTGATAAACGATTTGTAACTTCTCAAGCCAATGGTTTGTACAATGAAGAATTGACGTGCCATTCAGCATTTCTACTCCAATGAGACATAAGTTCGGATTCATGATAGATCCCTTGAGAGAAGTGAATGTTTTGACATATCTAAGATTTTAGTTAACATAAAGTCTCGACCCTATATGATTAGTTTTAACGGTTTACGTCCAAAGTCACCTACGTGTGCGTCGAAATATATATAATTTCCCCATTAATCCCCGAGCTGTATCGATACAGTGGGAACTCAGGAGATAATCATTTCATTTGGTACAATGAGTGCGACAGCACATTCCATCGATTTGGTAGGCTAGATCCACTGCAATGCCACAGATCGATATCATATCTTAGATTATACTGTACTAACATTTAGAGACCAGGTTCATCCATCTTGTAGAAGTAGTGTCAAGATCCATGTGTTATTGATGCCCACGAGAAGTCTCTTACCTTCCCTTGACCAGCTTTGTCTTGATGTAATCGCTGGTTTAATGGATATGGGCCTACTCATTTGGTCCGCTTACCGGCTCTATTAACTCAAAATCGATTACAGAAACAATCTCAGAGGAACGTTTCTAACTTTTTGTCTAAAGTAGTTACCTTCAGTGGGATGCCGGATCATGTTCAAGAGTCTATTATTTCTTCTTTTGAAAACTTTGTACATATCATCGTTCTGCTATTGATAATTCAATTTTACTTTTGTTTTGAACAATTATTTTTTACAATTATGCATTTTTATTTTATGCCTGACTTCGATTTTCGAATCCTTTCCCTCCATATGCATGATGTCATCATCAGTCCTAAATACAACGGGATCTGTGCAACTAAAATTTCAACGGTCTGCTAGAAGCAACACTCAATGAACGGCCGACGAGGAAATCTCGTTATATTCTGAAATTGTCTTCATGCGGAGATAAACGATGGATGATTCCAGTGATCATTTGACACGGTCGTTAACCTTAAAACTTAAGGTAAACAAACACTGTCTCTATTATACGGGTATGACCTCAAAATGCATTCATGTCAAGATAATTGGGCAACACTTTGGTTTCTGTTGTTTTCGAACAATAGAAAAGAGTTTTGAATAAGCCCTAAATTGCAACCCAACGGTCACGTATTTTCAAATCTTCATCCCTGAAAAGTAAGTTTTCCATGAATGAGTTACTTAGTTGTGTTAAACGAGACATTCCTTCTCATTACTTAACCTTCCTTCCACGTATACGTGGACTAGACGATGAACGACACTCTCCGCCTTTACTACGTATTTGAAGGAAGCAGCCGACAGTATAAAGGCCTGGCCGATTAGACAAAGGGGACGATTACAGTCGTTACATTTTCAAATATCCTTTTCTAGACGGCAACATCCCCACAAGACCTGCCTATGGCGTATACATACATTGTATCTTGAATGGTAGCATTGCTATTTCTTTTTAAGTCAACGCCACAAACATTACTTCGAAGATGCTATACAAGCAAACTTCTTCACTCAAAGATTGTCGAAGAACAAGTGTTTGGATAGCCTCTCTCCCACCTCACATTCAGATTAGAATACGGAGGATTTTAGGACATAGCCTTTTATTGCAGATGTTCCTGTGGAATCTCCTAACCAACGGACGCTGGCACCGGCTTAAGCGGAAGTATGTACATGTATATTAGCTTGAGGGCTGTGATGACATAACACCTCAAATAAGTAGCTCATCTGATGTTTATGGATGAGCCTCAAGGGCGCTGTTGAAGTAAACGCCTCAATATTGAATAAACAAGGTCCATGCGACAGTACGTGCGGTAAATTTCCACCAAGAAAATAAACCTACATATTTATTTGTCAATAACATGTACTGAGGGCGGCGCTCGTGGATTGGCAGATGCATTCAGAATTGGTGTAAAAGTATATTGGCTTAACACACATGAAGATTCAACTTTATTGAACAATTCTCTAGCACTCTATCGAATCTTACTCCAAGTTAGATTATTTTCGAGAATTCTGCTTTGCCTAGGTACAATTTTAGCCTTGGAAATCTTCAGTTATCAGTTATTTAAATGATGTTCTGGTTGCTGCTGCATAATGTATGAGAATTTATTCAATTTGTTTAATTAAATAAGGATAAAATTCCACTGATATGCAAAAATTCGAAAAAAATTAGACACTTATATTGTTGAAGCTGTGTTCTATTCCGTAAGGTTATCAACTGAATGAAACATTCAAAACTTTTACGCAATGACATGCATTCAAATTGGAACAACTTTATAATCACGGTCAGTATATTCACATTTTCGTATTTCTGGGAAATAACCTTTCTAGTAATATTTAGATCACGCCCATCGCTTTCACATTAAAAAAAATCCAATTGGGTGTGTGGAAATCTTTCCACGAGGCGGCAAGTCGTTAAAGCATATGGAAAACCATATTGATTATTCCGTGACGTGTGAGCTAAAATTGAGAGAAGAGTGATTTTCGTCGAAAAAAACCATCAATATCTTGCGAAATAGATGGAAGGTTACAAATACAACCTGTATCTTTTTTTCAGAATTGAAAGGGGTTTTAAGAAATAATTTTGTCCAGGATTCACAACGGATCATCCAGGTATCGTTCAACGCAACATTTAGGGGGCAAATGAGATTGGTGAGAAATGTGCCAAAAACCTTTATGGACATGCCTTGGAAATCTAAAAGCATGAATTTAACCAGTTTGTTTTCTTATTGGGACATGCTCTACGTCATGGTGATATTAAACTGATGTAAACCAGGTCATGTTTTACCACGCACGTGTTCAATTCACTCAGAGACATTTGCTTTCATGTGGCATTCAAACGGAAGTTATCTTCATTTCTTTCGATTATGGAGGCCGGGTCTCACGACAGTTAACTTGATAGGACTATTATATCATCGCTCTGAAATATTTGTATCTTATACTGCTCAAGCCGGTGCTAGGGGCCGTGTGGTCAAGTCATTCAAGATGTCGACATGAACAACCACAATAAAAGCGTGGCTGGGATAAGAATCATCACAGGGATCACTTTTGGTTCTTGTGGAGGTTTTGGATAAATGCAGTCAGTGGGTCATATGACTTCTTGTCAGTATGCCCGCATCGTTTCCCACCACCCTTTTAATGTTACGTTCAATCGTTGACGAGAATTTATGCTCAATGATTGGAATTTGGTGCCGCAGTGAAATGTCTCACATTTGTCAAGCATCTTTATTAATTAACAAATCACTTCTGGGATCGGATTGTAATGTTTGTTGGCAAGAAAATATATCTCAGATATTACCCAAATATAGCCTAGATATTTTGCAGTTAGGACCAATTACATTGAAGAAAATTACATATGAAATGAAAAATCTATTGTGGAAAGACGCATTGTCTACTTAATTGGGCCGACCTACAAGGAAGTAACATATGTAAAACTGATTATGATTTTAGGCGAGAATGTATTTGGGAAAAATGACAATATACAAATCAGGGGGAGAATTATTTTTTACATTGATTGGTTTAAAGCCGGAGTAAAGTACATCACTGGTTTGATGGACAAAACGGGAACTTCTACAGCTACGAAGAATTTTCAAATATTTACAAATGTACTAAAACTTTTCTGACATATCGGGGTGTTGTCCATGCGGTGAAACAATATCAGAGTGTTTTGGTACAGATCGAGGCAGAAGGTACTGTACCCACTAATTCCCATCACACCAATTTTCAAAGGAGAAAAAGGTTCTATGACATTTTAATTACATGTATTATTACTAAAATGAAAGCAGCTGAAAAGTGGGAAAAAGCACTTTTAAAATCGTTGGATATTTCACAGTGGAAAAATGTTCATATTATCCCTTTTAAGATTGGGATTGAAACAAAATTAAAGTGGTTACAGTATAGTAATCTAACTCGAACAATTTATTGACCTTTTGTAGAGAGTGTCCAGAGTCAATAGTACATATACTATGGTCATGCAAGCATACGTCAACAATATGGACAAGCTTTCAAACATGGGTATGGGAAAAGACGGGAATAAGTTTGAATCTAACATTAGAAATGGTTATGTTTGGTTATACTCACACTCCGCAAACAAAAATTATTATTGCATTGCTGATCATGTTACAATATGAGTTATCTAGGTTTGAGTCAGGGTTGATCGGGTTTTGTGACCTGCCGGTTAAATTTCAACCCTGAGTCTCGGGTTTTGTGACCTGCTGTGAAATTTCACCGGCAGATCACAAAACCCGATCAGCCCTGACTCTTCTGTTACCAAATAATGGATTCTTTATCATATCACTCGTATATTCTCGAACTGAAAGACAATCATCATTGGAAGAAAGCTGAAAAAGCCCACAGTCGAGATAAAAGCGCGATCTGCATCAGATGAATTTCCATAGCCTCGTTTTGATCGGTAGTCAAGAGGCAATAGGTTACAAACTATTTCAAACCCGTGTGTGAATTATTTCAAACCCGTTTGTGGTCATATGGCTATTTCAAGCCGTGTAATCGACCAATGAGCGTATGAATTGATACGGGGTTCCGTGACAATTACAAGCGTCTAATCCGTCATCCATAATTCAGCCGTCGTCCATTAGAGAATATCCGCGTCCATAATCCAAAGACCTATTCCATATTCCATATAACAGTATTAGCACCAAATTCAAAAAGACAATCATAGTACACATAAACTATATCTACAGACAAAGGACAAAGGGGCAACGATTACATATACAATCTTTAAAACGGGAATTGGCCGTGGATAATCGCTATATAAATGACGCAGTGAAGGCTATATATCCACCTTCACTGAATTTGAAGGAAACTACAGATAACCCTACAGGCACATCATATTTAGACCTATATCTCTATAAAAATGAAGCGGGCCTTCTCTCTCGTCGACTGTATGACAAAAGAGATGATTACAATTTGGACATCGTAAACTATCCCTTTCTGAACAGTAATATTCCAGTGGGACCTGCATATGGCGTATACATATCACGCCTAGTAGCATTTGCAAGATCCTGTGTTAAATGTAACGATTTTAATCAACGTCACAAAACATTGTTGCACAAACTTATAAAACAGGGCTACACCACCAATCGCCTCCACTCAAAGTTTCTCAAATTTGGTGATACATATCGCATGCTGATAGCAAAATACGAGCGTAGCGTGCAAGATCTATGGCGTTACGTTTCGTAACGTGTGTCTAATTCCACTTAACCCGGGGCTAGGGGCCGTATGAACCCATTTACTTCAAGATCCTCATGGTACTCATATGAACAGTCACAATCAAATCGTGACTGAGATACATCATTCTTTAGATGACGACTTTACAACGAATATTATGGATTAAGAATACTGATCAGCGATATGGATTTGATATTTTTGGAACATCATGATGTTTTACCGGCATCATTGAAAACTGTTGACCGCTTCTCTCTTGCAGGAAACAAGCCTATGTTTATGTATACTATGATTGTCTTTTTGAATTTGGTGCTAATACTGTTATATGGAATATGGCATAGGTCTTTGGATTATGGACGCGGATATTCTCTAATGGACGACGGCTGAATTATGAATGACGGACCAGACGCTTGTAATTTCACTCTATTCTATTGAAAGATTTATTGCTGGCACAAACTGCACGTGGGATAAATTTAATGCCCGGTGGTACAGCTTCCACAAATTATTTAATGTAACCTGAGAGAGGATGATAATTCTGTTTAATGTGTGTACTTCATGCTATTGCTTTTTTGTTTATGTATGTCCGATTCTTGTCACTGAAATAAATAAAATTATAATTTATAAAAAAATAAATATGTCTCATGAATATTCATATCAAACTCTGTCAAGTGTAGGATGTTAATATTTCCTCATTGCTCTTCGCTGTGTTGAAGGGTTGAAGTTGAAGGGTTTAGTTTGAGCTAGGATACAGAATACGCAGTTTGATGCAGGTTTGGCACTCGAAAGCACCATAGATGTACTTGTATAGAGAAGCTGACAAGGCACAGGTCCGGGAGAGTATTAGCCTAATATTATCTTCATGTTTTGACACCATCTGCAAAATTGGAGCGATATGCAAGAGGTGGGAAAAATTGACGACGTCTGGTGGCTAAAAAGCAACCATATGACTCTATAGCCAAGTATTCGTCGACATCTTACAGAATACGGTGGATTCTCGGATGTAGCCTTAGTATCTCAACCGCGCTTTTATTGCAGCTGTTGATGTGGACACTATGAAGTATCCACACGGCCCCTAGCACCGGCGTAAGCGGAATTAGCTTGGGAGCTGTGATGACAGATCAGCTCAAACAATTCATCTGATGTTAATGAATGAGCACCATGGACGTCTGATGGAGTAAACGCCTTAACATGGGATAACCGGGTAAATGCAAGAAATCTAGAAAAACTAACCTGTAATGTACAACGTCGTACGGCTTAAATTTCCCACCTAAACAATAAACCTACATATATTTGTCAAGTGACATATACAGAGGGCGGGCCTCGGGGACTAACAGTCCACCAGCAGAATCATACCATATACAGGTAATAAATCAGATTGTTCGTTTGCATGAAAATCTTCATTGTTCTCAGTTGTTGCCATCAAAACTGTGAAAAGAAACATGTGAACTGATTTTTCATGCAGGCAATATAACACCACCTCTCTTACTGAACACGTTCGCTGAATTTAGTCGAATCAACGAACATTTTTTGGCAGTCGACCAACTGGATAGGCGGTATCCGTGGATTTTTCCCGAACATTAATCGCTTGGGGCAGCGGCGTTGGGTAAAGCAGTCAGAAATCATCCGATGTGACGCTTCGTGACTAATGGTGTGTACATAATATATTAATGAAGAAAAGCGATGCCATGCAACATCTCTACTTCACTGAGCCATAGTATCATAATCAATAAGATTCGCTGAAAATATCTTAAAACTTCATATAAGCGCTTGGTCACCACAGACACTCAGTGGTATATGATTAGCTTTGACGGTGTATGGCCTGCATGAAATATGAGGTTGTATGGCCTACATGAAATGTGAAAATCGGTTTTGTAGTTTTCGAGGCCTCATGGGAAACTGAGTACAAATAAACATTTGCATGCAAACAGTCTGATCAGATACTACCCGAGACCGGCACATTGACAGGTTATCTGTCATTCAAGTACATCAATGGTGTTTTTGTTTGCCAAATTATTCCTGTTGACTTTTGCATAGAGAAGAGCGATAAGGAATTATTAACTTATCCTGATCGAGTTTGTTTGATGAGAACATTCATGAGACATCTTGTCTTGCGACAGCCACCCCCCACTTTTAAATGTGGAAGGGCACAACACCCTTTGTGCCTCCCCCCTCACCCAGGGGAGTGGAAAACACATTCAACGCCGGCATTTGGTGGATCTACTAAAATCTACTGTCATGGATTAAAGTAAATAAAATTTTGTTCCTCTTTTGCACGGGTTAATGCATCCGCCATAATTCTGTATACTCCGTACCTCCGTACCCGTCCCTGCAGGCAAATTGGGACTGCACAGTTACTCGAACTGTCAGTTTAAAATATCAGTCAATGAACAGATGGCGTTTTAGGGCGATACGCCACCTTCGTGGGATCTCGTTATATTTAGATGAAGATCCATTTCATGCAGAGAAAAAGCTGGCGGCCAAACTCGTTGAAGTCCACAAGGAAACAACATGGGGCGCCTCTCAAGTCAAACAGACCCGGATATGAACATCTGACTTCAAAGCAACCAGGAGGAGACGGAATATATGACACATTGCCTTTCGTTTAATTTGTGCAAATATGGACATGTTCCAAGAGGTCATGCATTCACGAATGCGCTCCGAAATATTTCCGATTGAAGTGGTTGGTATTCGTTGTGGAGTGCGACCTATCCGTCATGGCTTGGATCCGATAGACGAACCACGACTAGGGATGATGGGGTTAAAGCTTGTCTGAGCTGTTGTAAAAAAAAATGCTTCCTTTTTGGAGGGATCAGGAAACTTTGGGAATAGAAATAATGTGTTAAAGCTTGTCTGAGCTGTTGTAAAAAGATATTTCCTTTTTGGAGGGATCAGGAAACCCTGGCAATAGAAATAATGTCTTAAAATGATATGTAAAATAAATGAATGTTGATTATGTAATTAGAGTATCTATAGGTGTATTAAACAACCCATCATCTATTCATTTGGTTTGTGGGCGTACTATTTAAGTTACAGTTTCAATATATACCTAAAATCTGACATTATCGCCGCGAGCGCATCGTGTGTCGTGTTTTTTATAGGTCTAGCTGTTTTGTATGTGTTAAACCAGAATGTCAGATGGAGTCAGTCAGAAGGTGTGATATTTTTCAATATTGATGCGTGCTTATCAATGCGAAACAAACGTGAAAATCGAACCATAAATCTGCATATACATTATGTTCAGATCTAGGACCTCGGAGCTTTTGGGGTCTCCCTCGCCTGTTGGACTGTGAGGGATTACTTATTTTAGTTTTGCGTAAACGAATCGTATCGGTAGGCGTATTGGTTTCTAATGCTCCATGATGTAAAGGTCAGCTTGTTGTGTTTGTTAAATATAACTATCAAGTCAAATGGATTCAGGCATGAGGTTTGATGTTTTCAATATCGACGCGTGCTTATAAATGCGAAACAAACGTGAAAATAGAACCATTAATCTGCGCATATTATGTTCGGATTTATTTCCCGGAAAACGCTTAGAACGCATCTCCGGCGATCTTGCACCCCGGAGCCTAGGCGGCCCCTGGACCTCCGCTGTTGGACTGTGATAGTCAAATCCCCGCCCCCACTATGAATTTCGCTGGATCCGCCCTTGCAAGCCTTCGAAAAATCGTTCGTATTTTTTTAAATAGCTTTTTGGAGCTGTTAAAACGCCAAGTTTTCGTGAGGAATATTACCTCAAACAAGTGCTCAAAATACGCTAGAGATTTCCTGAGATGCAACCTAGAATTTAAATTTTTTTCGGGGGCGGGTATGCCCCCGGACCACCTAGAATTGCCCGGGATAGTGACACTTTTCACAGTTGTGCCCTCTCACTTTTGAAGACCTTCTTACGCCCTTATTGCTTAGAGTTGTGCAAAGTGTAACATTGGCGTAAAACTGTACAGCAATTTCTTATTCCAGAGCCACAACCTGTCACAATATTTGTTCCTTCAGGGAAGTTTGAATACCTCTAAAAGGTAATTAATCTCTGTAATTTTCTTTAATCCAAAAGTCGCATTCTTGCACATTACATTGTTCGGTACCCGTCATTATTAGTCTCCCACGGACATAAGCTTCACACGATGGCTTTCCACCCACTGCATTTACATCCATTCTCAACGATGACATCAAACATATACCGAAGCGAACATTTTGTTGAGCGATGCAAAACAACTGGACATATAGTTATCCGAACTGTTGTCTTCTCCAAAAGCTGAAAATGCTCACAACCCGATCGTGGCGTTCAAGGCTCGGTCAAGGCGACATCCATTTCTTCATGGATTTGCCCTCCTCGGTCACTTCCATAGAAGTAATGGAAGCCAAGTAAACCACGTACTTTTCGAAGGCCATCGCCAATAATCGTTCTCGCATGTTTATCTTCCTGTGGTGATTTCTCCCTCCAGCAACAAATGTGAGCTGTTCAAGAATATGGCTGCCACTAAAAGTCCATTAGGTAAATGAGAAAAAAAGTGTCCGATGAATGCATAAAAGTGCTTCGAACGTCTTTGTGATGGTGCCGCAATACCACTACAAGTTTTTCTAACGTATTTTTACGACTTGAATGCATCAAGAGAGAATTTGTAGCCACGCAGATTGGCATGAAGCTCGAGTTACTTTTGGGACTGCTCTTCGACAACCTCGGGAGATATTACCCTGGGTGATGTGGAGAATGTCCGGTGGCTAAAAATAACATTCTTAAACATCTCACCGGAACATTGTCTACATTTAAATGTAATGTAAGTGTTCCCAGAGAGATATAAATGTCCTTGAGTCATACAGTTTGACGTTCTATATCAACATCATTGTATCTCTTATTTTAGCGAAAGCATCTGTCCGGTATGGCCAGGTGATTGGTTTTCATTATTAGTATTATTAACAGAATATCAATTGATCTTACCGGCATCATTGAAAACTGATGACCGCTTCCATCTTTCAAGCAACTCCAATTTGCTTTTTTATCTTTCGGTTATGTTAATTGGGGCGTTAATATTATTATTGAAACAGGTCTTTGGATTATGGACCTTTGGAAACTCTTAATAGACGACTGCTCAATGAATGACGGACCCGACATATTTATTCATTGAAGATGTGGGTTTGGGTCTCATCAGATCTGATTTTCTATTTGTAATATTAGTGTTATATTTTTCGTTTTACGTGAAATTCTTTTGACATTCTTCCAATGATTACCAGCTAAGATAAGCCAATTACGGCGGTGTACACTATCCATCATACACTGAAAAAAAAATTCCTTCGAATTTAAGGAATATTTCCCCACTATAACACCAGCGGAATATTCCTTAAAATTCAATAAGGAATATTCCGTAGCATGTTAAAAAAATTACTTAACATGGTTAGGAATATTCCTTGGTTATGTTGAGGATTTTTTTTTCTGTGTACATAGATGTAATAATACTGATGAGCGATACGAGTTTGATATTTAGAACACGATACTTGCCGATCCAATTGAAAGCTGTTGCTGATATCATCACATATTTAATGATATCATCAAATACTTAAAGATACCTTCAAATCATTTAATGATATCAGCAAATCATTTGCTGATATCATTAAAGGCTTTTCTGATAGCAATTAAGTATTTGCTGATATCAGCAAATACGCTTTATTTGTTGTTTTCACAATGGAGTGAGCTCCTGAAACGGAAGCACACGCCGAGAGGAGGTTACACCATCACAGATTGTCTCAAACAGCATAATAACAAAAGGTAAGACTCTTTCACTAAATACAGACGTCCGACATTTATTAGGCAGTAGTCATCCATACAGAATTTCTCCGCACCAAATATCAAAAAAGGGCACCGAAAAAATTTCCATCAATTTAAACTAGTGTCGTATAAGAGAAATAATGGTCAACAGTTCTCATTAATGCCATGTCTACATGTATATCATCGAAAGCGTGTTTAAATTACGATTTGAGGTACAAGAAGCCGGTAAAAATGAGATCGTCCTATTCAAATGGCACGTACATGTATAATCGTAACATAATCGAACTAAAACAAGAATCCCAAAGCCATATTAATGAGTAGAACGAAATGTAATTGTAGTTAGAGCCACAAAAGTCAAGGCAAGTGTACTCAGAACCGCGATGTCCCCGTTAATATACCTAGACAAGTTACTGTTTGTATCAAGCCTGAGGCCTTCAATGTTATTTAGTTAAGTCATGAGTTGGCTGCGAACGTACAGAATCCTTTACGGAATGGCAATCGATTGTCTTGTTTGATATTACAAGCGTCTGGTCCGTCATTCATAATTCAGCCGTCGTCCATTAGAGAATATCCGCGTCCATAATCCAAAGACCTATTCCATATAACAGTATTAGCACCAAATTCAAAAAGACAATCATAGTAAACATAAACATAGGCTTGTTTCCTGCAAGAGAGAAGCGGTCAACAGTTTTCAATGATATCGGCAAGACATCATGATGTTCCAAAAATATCAAATCCGTATCGCTGATCAGTATTCTTAATCCATAATATTCGTTTTAAAGTCATCATCTAAAGAATCATGTATCTCAGTCACTCTTTGATTGTGACTGTTCATATGAGTACCATGAAGATCTTGAAGTACATGGGTTCATACGGCCCCTAGCCCCGGGTTAAGCGGAATTAGACACAAGTTACGAAACGTAGCACCATAGATCTTGCACGCTACGTTCGTAATTTGCTATCAGCATGTGATATGTATCGCCAAATTTGAGAAACTTTGAGTGGAGGCGCTTGGTGGTGTAGCCCTGTTTTATAAGTTTGTGCAACAATGTTTTGTGACGTTGATTAAAATCGTCACATTTAACACAGGATCTAGCAAATGCTACTAGGCGTGATATGTATACGCCATATGCAGGTCCCACTGGAATATTACTGTCCAGAAAAGGATAGTTTACGATGTCGAAATTGTAATCATCTCTTTTGTCATACAGTCGACGAGAGAGAAGGCCCGCTTCATTTTTATAGATATGTCCATCGGCAATGCGAAGTTTTAGTTGTATCGATCGCTCGGTTGGTTCGACCGTTCGTTATTTCGGAACTTATTTTATTTCACTGTACATATTCCCACATGTATTTGTTACATATCCAAAATCTCTTTTGTCCAACAGCAATAATGGTTGCTACAATGCGGTTCGTGCCACTACAAAAGCATGAAAGAAAATCGTTCTCGTTTAAGTTATCAGCATGATGTGAAGTGAAATCGGGTTATTCCATCCTGTTCTTAAGACAGAGCTTGACAACCCAATAAATAGCAAGGGAGTAAAGCATTATGTGATAATTTGCTTTTCAACTGCAACCTAAGAAAGATGACAAAGATAATACTTTTTTCTCGAAAACGCTTTTTTGTCCTTTATGTTATATATGATAACCAAGGGATATATTCGGTGAAGCATTAACGTAAATATAACCAAAAAACCCCACACATTTGGTTATTCGAGTAACCAGATATAAGACAATCATTAAAATCGCTTACACATAATTCCGCCCCATGGGTCTGATTAGCAACCATGCCCCAAAGTTATTCCAATCGTAGCTAATTGGATAGGAAAATGGAATGTTGAGGTGGAGCTGGAAAAATGTCTAAGTGTCCGAATCTGACCTGAGGCATCCTCTGGGAAGACATCGGGACATGGAAAGGCTCTCATCAACTATCACCAGTCTTGACTATTAGCATGATAAAAGTGGCAGAAGTTTCATTTCAAAATATCTTTATACCTTTACTTAAATCGGTTATCTAATTGTTGATCTGACCTACATTTCATGAAGCGTATTTTTTTTTGACGCGGATACTCTGCAATCCGACATAGAACAATATTGAAATCAGAAGTTATCACTGTTTACAATTCACTAAATCTACAGTATTAGGATGTAAAGCTCTTTTTTGAAATTCTTAGCGAAACTGCTCACCTAAACAGATTTATATAGTTTTATCATTCACAAGTACTATAAATGGTATGCTGTTTATAGAGAGCAAATCTTGTAACAGGCATCGAGATACGAACCTCCGCTGTTCCATCACAATAACGCCCTCATTATATCGGTGGATGTATTGGTAAGACTTGTTTTCAAGCGACCAAGTTTTTATGCCAGTTATGTCCATGCCATGTACATCCCCACTCACTGTGCTGTATTCTCAATCTAGCTTTAGTCTAATAAATATTACACGTATAGTATGTCTAATACAGACAGCTTCCATCCTGTTAGCATGTGCGGCTCATAACGAATGACCTTAAGTAACGAACTGACTAGATCCGGTGGCTTAGATTTAACGACCCCATCTGCCACGTTTTTGTTCCTTCCTGAATGAAGGTGCTCGTGTTCGCCCTCATTCTCTAGAAAGTATAAAAAATCATAAACTTTGCGTTCTTTTAATTCATACGATGTTCCTATATGCTGGTATAACACAAAATGACGCCATTCCAAAATATTCTCCTTCGTGTCCGTGTATGTGGCTGAGTTATTCAATCAGGAATACATCGTAATTACCGTGTGAAGAGTCCAAGATGTGCTCTGATCCTGTTCAGCATGATGACATCCTGATCGGTTCTGAGAAATATGATCGCCTTGGGGAAGATCTAGTGAAGGCGTCTTAAGGGCGCCAAACGTTCTGCCATCAGATATACAGAAATATTGACAGAAAATGAACAATGGTTTCACCAAGTTACAATCAATTTACTGACAATACATCGTAGCATTCTTGCGAAGGACAAAAGGCACACACAATGATCTAGTGTCTCCGCATATTAACGCTACTAGACGTAATATAGACGAAACTTCGACGGTAAATTACTAAATACACGTACAACCGACATATGTAGGTCCTAGTTTCGCTCAGCTACAATGTATTGTTTTACAGCACATCTCGCGAGAATCTGTGGGAAATGGTCCTCACCAACAGAAACCACGTCACAGTGGAGTGAGCTTCTGAAACGGAAGCACACGCCGAGGGGACGTTACACCATCACCGATTGTCTCAAACAGCATAATCAAAGAGGTGAGACCGTTTCACTAAGTACAAACGTCCGACCGGACATTCATTAGGCAGTAGTCATCCATAGAAAATTTCTCCGTCGATTATCCAAATTCTTATTCGTATGATTATTAGCCAAAATATAAAAAGGGCACCGAATAAATTTTCTATCATCTTAAGCTAGTGTAAGAGTGTACGAGAAATAATGGTTAACAGATTTTAGTAATGCCGAAAAGACATCTCGAAGCCATGCCCATATCATCGGACAAGTGTTTACATTACGGTTTGAGGTACAGACAAACATAAGTGAGGTACAAGAATCCGGTAAAATTGAGATCCTCCTATTCAAATGCATGAACTCTCTTAACTTTGGCATGTACATGTATCATAGTAACATAACCCATCTCGGTTTGTCAGATTAGCTAACTAAAACAAGAATCCCAAACTCATATTAATGAGTAGAACGAAATGTAATTGTAGAATCCTAAATGCTGTATATGAATTTGTTCCAAGAATATCGCTGAATTCAATAATGAGGAAAGCCTTGACTCGTGTAATGAAATGAACATCATGGCACTACATATGGTGTGAATGGTTGAAACCAGGCAGACATATACCACACGGACTGGCGTACCAAGAGAACGTTGCGATAGTGGGCAAAATTGTCCGAAGGAGGTTTGACAGAGATAGCCGTATGCTATGTGTGCCCCGTGCATATGCCACACCGCATCAGCTGACATGACCGTTAGCGCCACAAAAGTACTCAGGACTGCGATGTCCCTGTTTGTAGACCTGGACAATTTAGCTTTTATGTCAAACCTGAGGTCTTCAATGCTATTTAGTTATGTCATTGGTTGGCTGCGGAAGTACAGAGACTGTCCATCGCCGATGCCTAGTTCTGCATGTTTTACATTTCCAGTTGTATCGACTGCTCGGTTAGTTCGACCGCTCCTCGTATATAATGCGGTTCGTGTCAGCACAAAAGCATAACAGAAAATCGTCTTCGTTTAAGTTATCAGCATGATATGGAGTGAAGTCGGGTTATTGCATTTTGTTGCCAACCCAATGAATAAGTACAGAGAGTAAACGTTTAAGTGATAAATTACTTGTCAACTGCAACCCCAAAACATGCCAAAAATATTACTTTTTTCTGGAAAGGCCTTTATGTCTTATATGAAAACCGAACGGATATATTCTGAGAAGCATTAACGTAAATAGAACCGAAAAAAAAACAGAAAAAACATTTGGGTGTATTCGAGTAATCGGATATAAAACAATCATTAAAATCGCTTACACATAATTCTGCCCCACAGGTCTGATTAGCAATCATGCCCCAAAGTTATTTCCATCGTAGCTAAGTGGATAAGGAAATGGAATGTTGATCTGGAGCTGGAAAAATCTCCAAGTGTCTGAATCTGACCTGAGGCATCCTCTGGGAAGACATCGGGACATGGAAAGGCTCTCATCAACTATCACCAGTCTTGACTATTAGCATGACAAAAGTGACAGAGGTATTTGTACAATCATTTGAAAATATCTTTATACCGTTAACTAAATCGGTTACCCTTGTTGATCCAACCAGTGTTCCACGAAGCGTATGTTTCTTGTACGCGGATACTCTCCATTCCGACACAGAAAAATATTGAAATTAAAAGTAATCGATGTTCGACACGTCACTAAATCTCCAGTATTGAGTTGAAAAAGCACCTTTGTGAGTTTCTTAGCTAAACTGTTCACCTAAAGAGATTTATATAGGTTTGCCATTCACCAATACTATAAATGGTATGCAGTTTATAGAGAGCTGGCGTATCAGTATTTCGGCATATCTTGTAAGAGGCATTAAGCAAATACTCTCGTCAACCTCGTACCTCCGCAGTTCCATCACAATAACGCCCACTTATCGGTGGATCTATTGGTAAGACCTGCTTTCAAGCGACCAAGCTTTCATGCCAATTATCTCCATGCAATGTACATAATCACCCACTGTGCTGTATTATCAATTTAGCTTAGTCAAATTAATAATGACACGTACTAGTCTGTCTAATACAGACAGCTTCGATCCTCTTAGCATGTGCGGATCATAACGATTGACCTTAAGTAAGAGACTGTCTAGATCTGGTAGCTTGGATTTAACCGTCCCACCAGCCATGTTTTTTGTTTCTTCCTGGATAAAGGTATTCGTGTTTGCAATGTTTGGGCTCATTCATTCGAAAGATTAAAAAAAAAATCATAAGCATGAATTCATACGTCGTTCTCATATGCTGGAATAACATAAAATGACGCCATTTCAAAATTCTCTCATTCAGATCCGTGTATGTGGCCAGCTATGGAGGACAGTGACTGGAACATTCGGACTGCATAGTTTTAATGGTGACTGCTGGTATATAACAAATGCTAATATACTTGAATTATTGTGAAGAAAATCACACAGACCGTGCACTGAGCAGGCAATAATTATTCCTTTCAGTCACATACATCTAGCAAGGTATAGCAACGAAAATGGCTGCCCATCTTCACTGGTGACGGAGATAATTTTATACCGTATCGTACACAGTCAGACTCGGCAAACTTGGACATCTGTTGTGAAGTAGAACTCCATCCAAAAAGATGGGCTGTATAAAATGATAAAAATGGAGACTGGGGTATTTGCTTGGTTCTAATCTATAAATGACATGGCAAGATTTGTACCTATATATTCTCGTGACAGATTTGTACGGCATCACGAGCAAGACTGGACAACCGGTCATTCGGTCAAAAACCCCCCACAGATGCTATGATCGCGATTGGAAGAACAAATGTTCTCTAACTCAAGCATGAAGTTGAGGGTAACTCAGAGTAAAACTAGAATACAACTAAACTTGCAGTTATTTCAGCCAATCTCGACAAAATCCTTCCTTGGAGTTTTGGCCATTAGGCAATGGAACAGTTGTTAAAATTATAGTTTTTGTACTGGCGAAAAGAAGTCATAGAATTGAAGTGCTAAGGTAGCATTGAATGAATAATGATATAAAGCGACATTCAAATGAATAACGCTGTGCGGTAATGATGAATTGAATAATGTAATGCGGTAATGATGTATTGAATAATGTGATGCGGTAATGATGTATTGAATAATGTGATAAGGTGATATTGATGCCACTTACTGGTTTGCTTGGTGTCCTGGGAATACATGCACCTGAAATATCCTCTGAGTTTTCGCGATAAAAAATATTTTAACTTCATAAACATATGCCACTGAATGAATAATTAGTTCATGACTTATCTCATCTTTTGTAGCTGTAGTTGAAAACAATTTTGCTTCCGAAGTGTCCAAAATAGCACGGTCACTGGTACTGCCGACATGCTAATCTGTGGGTCTCACAATGCTCTGTGGAAGCACCAGTAAACATAAGAAATATATCGAAGATTAGTTCTTAGTAGCAGATATCTGATACCAAGTTTTAACTGAAACATTCCATTATCTTGGTAAACTACACGAGAATAACCACTAGAGAACGCCCAAAATATAGCTTTGATCCGTAAATCGTCCGCAACGACGACGGTTTATTTCTGATAGCCTAGTCACGACAATCTGACAGTAATTAACCGTCAGCTTAGCGGATGGGTTAAAAGGAAGACACTGTTTGTCCCGTCAAGGGTTTGCCAAGCTGAGCAAGCAAGAGTAATAAGAAATCAGGAGACTGCCAGCCAGTAGTTTTCCCCGAACGATAACAAACCATATTATGGTTTCCATAATGGCAGTTCCACATTGTTTTGGTGCCAGAGGGTTCACCGAAACTTTAAATGAAAATGATTTATATGCAGAAAATCGGAGAATTTTTGGCAATTTAAGTCGCAATGGGAAATATATCTATACTATTTAACCCTCATGAATCATAATCGCTGCTCCCGAAAGAGGTCATTTATTTTTTAATAAAACCGTTGATCTTTGCCAAGTACGGCATGCCACGACGCAGATCTTTGTGGAAGGATCCGTCTTGCGATATCTCGGCCATTCGTGGGAAATTTTGAGTCACTGCATCATTCCCCTGGGCGAGAGCTTATTATTTATATTGATTTCTATGCTGTTATTTCTTTGTCAGAAAGAGCGGAATAAGCAAGAAAAAACTATTCTATTATCAACTCTCGTCCACAAAAATGACTCGGCAAAGAGGCTCCGAGATCTATTAAAAACTTTTTTCCAGCGATAAATTCTCTATGTGGCTTATCAACGCATAGAAAATAAAAACAAAATACAGTCTTCATCAATATGGTTGGTCCATCGAGTATTGATCAATCAAAAGTTTTCTCGAAATATGATATTTTGTGAATATTTGCCTTTAAATTCGTGAATCTTAAAAAACGTGTCCTGATTTTTCCTAGATTTGATCCGCAATCTATATGTACCCGCATTGGAACTCTTGGTGTGCCAAAACAGTTGCCCAATCGTTAATATAGACACATACTGGGAATATCAACGTCAGTCAGCAGGCATAATTCTCTCGAAGAAATGACATAATCCTTCTTACAACAGCGTTAACTTTCCACATTAGCAAATTACTTTTAGAATGACAAAGGATTTTGAATATCCACTCCATCGTAATAAAGAATTTGTTTGGCAGTTTTCTGCTCTTGTCCATTACAGTGGAATTCTTGGCGAAATGCACATAGCGGAACGATCGAATTGATAGCTAAGTCCTGGTACACAAGAACCAGGTTTCCTTGACAAGTGAGATCAAATTTGTGGAAGACTTTTACGGCTATTCGATATATCTTGCTCCGGTACGGTCATTGTCTATGATACAAGCTTGTAAGCAAGCTAATGACCAATACAAATTTCTATAAATTTAGTCTTACTTGTCAAGAAAACTGACTGTATACCAGGCCTAACCTTGGAATTACCTTTGCTTCACGAGATAGTGGGTAGTAAAACACAACGACCATGCAATTAAATGCGCCCCTTTATGGGCGTGTGAGTCTGCATGCTACGCGAAATGTGGAGACAGATCGCGTTTATCTGTGAGTTGGTGTGGTGTTATATAGCTATGCGGACAGAAAGGCGTTGTATTATATATTCCATTTTCTTGTCTGGCCTCCTCTTCGATCAGCGCTTGTTGACTAAAATCCCCGATAGCGTAAACTGCTTTCGTTTCTAAAATCAATTAAATTCAATATTTGGTTATATGCACTGAATCTCGACTCATCCTTGATTTGAAAATCGGCAAAATAGAGACGATTTCTTGTATATTGATCATGTAATGAGGAGGATAACTCATTCCATATTAAATATACCAAGTGCATATATTTTTTATCAATTGTAAGGACAGGTAATACTGGAAAGTTGTACTTATTCCATCACATTTAGTAAATACAATTCTATTTCACACTATAGTTAGGGCATGGGACATTGGTTTCACTAAGCCGGTATATAATGTGTAGTGATAAATTGTTTCTATACACAGGATAAAAAAATATTTGTTTTTAACTGTAAGGAATTATCCTTTCTGTCATTTTCCATGATGTATTAAAGTCGCTACACTAATTGGTTAGTAAACGACGGAAAATTATTATATGACTGGTGATTTTGGTTTGGAAAGATGACCAACCGATGTATTGGTCTACGGTACTGCATTCAACACAAAATAATATTACGGTTCGTAGTTGAGCGTGGGATTTCAAGTGTACCGTGGCTTTGACACACATCGTCAAATGTTCTTTTCAAGGCAGCAAAAGTCTTCGTCCAGCATTCCTACATTCTCGTTCCAGACAGCAATGTATTTTAACAGACAACAGAATGCTAAAACCCAACAATTAACAGCACTACATTTCGAGTAAAATTGCTTCCGTTCCATCTGATTGAGGCTCGACACACAACAATCACGCCGTCATACACTGTCTTTGAAAAGGCAGCTGAGGTAAATTTGACGTGCACTACATGCTCTGGTCTGCCGTTCTGGCTGATTTAAGTGTTTCATTGTCTGGCTAACTCCATGAACGAATGCAGTGGAAATTAACATGACTTGGATTGGACTAAACATTCGACAACAAAAGACAACGGCTTCTGTTGAAAGATCACGCTTGATTAAGAACCGTATTAATGGACGAGAGCAGAGTACTGCCGAACAAATTCTATATTACGATTCGAAATCGTTCATCATACTAAAAGTAATACGCAAATGTTGAAAGTTAACGCTGTTGTAAGAATCGTAATAATGGCTGTCTTTTTCGAATTCCGGACGTTTTGTTGTCATTGTTCGCTCATTGTGAGCGTCGTAGCGGGATATTGTCTGATATTTCCACAAACGCAGCCTTCGTTTGCATTGAGCGCATTCGGTAAAGATGTCTTGACACTAATAATCAATCACCTTTATGACGTGTTCAAATCTGAGTAATGGGAAATGGTTTCAAAATGCGAATCTAGCGTGCCGGTTATTTTTGTCAATTATTGTCCTGCGTTGCTCCAGCCCAAACGATGATGTTCCTTTGCGATAAATACACGCCTTTCCGGTTGTCTAAAAATAGCAAAAACCGCAACGTTTCCTTCCCATAGTGCAATGCGGACCACGAGTAAACTTTTGGCACGGACTGAAAATTGATTATTTCAAAGGATGTTTTACATGATTTCTTCAAACTTCTTTCACACTAGAACAGTTCAGTGATATTTCAGGTCCCTGTCAGCTTCTGACCAACTGGTCTCTGGTCTATAAACAAACTTATGACGGTGATTTTCCCGAGAACCATGTTGAAGGCATTGCTGTATCTGAATCTTGCTCCTGAAAAGGGGGCAATAACTCTTCTTTTTTTCACTTTCAAACGACCGGCAAGTCGTGTATTCCTCAAACGTACCCCATTGACATTCTGTGACGCGGTATACGCGTATACGGTCAGGATATCCATGGTAGTAATTTGCATCGGTCAAATCTAAACAGTTAACTACACTGATCCCAACACATCTGTCGTTCAAGTTGTCCAACGCAAACCCTCACACCAACATTTGCGAAGAACAAATCTGAGCTCGCCATTACACGCATCACTATATACTGTTTTGTCTAGCTCACACTAGATTTCAATTATATAACCCTTTGCTTCTTCCCTGGTCTTTTTCACGAGTTTAGGCCCAAAGGAACACTGATGTATGACAATGGGCCATACAACGGCGAAACGGGATGCTCCGCCTATGAACCTAAAGCGATTGGATGCGACATTTTTGACAAAACAGGACATCATGATGTGTTCATTACCGAAATTTGTGGCAAGCATAACACGGCGTTTGATACCAATAAGTCACGTTCGACACAGGAAATCAAGAGTACAAAGAATCAACGACCATAATTCGGAAAAAAAAAATATAATAATTTAGAATTGGACGTCGTCATCGCAGCATTTATCTGTCGAATTTTGAAGCTTTGCTCGATGCACCAACCATTTTGGAAAAGATTGTAGATCAGGGCTTTCTGCTCAATTTGGAATACAACAGGTCGTAGAAATTTAGCAAAATTTGCAAGAACAACAAAACAAAACTTGAGAAAATTTAATTTGTTTACGTTGGTTACACGGTAAAGAACTGACGGCTACATTTCGTGGAGTCTCCATCGTCTTTCAAAACGGTATCAGATACAACATGTCTTTGTGAACAATCCTCAATAATTCCCTCAAATGTGTCTGCATCTGTATGAAACTCGTGTTTTACATGGTTGTTTGGAGAGGGAATAAATCGTACAGGCAGAGTTTCCTTTTCCTGGATCGTCCTGAGCTTATTCGCAGGGTCATGGTTATTTATCCCCCCTTGCCCAGGTTGGAGTGTCCTTACATTTGAATGATCGCATGGTAAATTTGGTTGGCTATGTCTCAGCATCACGTGACGCACATGCGGACACAGATTGCGAGGCACCTGAAAACGATGATTTTGAGAACACTGTTTTCCCCATGACGCCTGATGGCCTTTGACAAAATAACGTCTAGGGGTTTCCCTCCATTTAAATTTTATTTCATTTTTTCGTTGTTTTGGCGGTTGACGTCGACGGGTCTGTGTACGATTGAAGCATGGAAGAGATGCCTTAAGTAGACCGCCACTGAACACCAAGTAGATCCACGGGTTACAACAGCTGTTGAGACTGGCCAATAGTAACATGATTACAAACACTCCGCCTGAAAATAGATAAAAACAAATATGTAAAACTGTCTCCAAATGAAAGAAAATTATTAAAACAAGCAAAATTAAGGAAGAGAATCAAGTGCAAATATCAGATTCGTCACTTGAAAGTAAAATCTTTTTATCTGAGTATGCATACTCCAGTCATTATATATATACTTCATGGTCAAGAACGCGGTCAATTTTCATACTTCATGGTCGAGAATACGGTCAATATACATATTTCATGGCCACGAATGTGGGCCATATACATACGTCATGAAGAAATATTGTCAGTACATAAATTCACTCATATGGTCTAGGTGATAAAGCCTTCCATAAAACTGTATTTCAGATAGAGATAGGTCAACGCTATAGCTTGGTCTTGTTACCGAATAAATTGGGAAAATTTGAATGGATATGTTAACTGAAAAAAAACAAACAAAAAACAACCCGTTACATTATCTCGGACTTTAAACTGACAATGTCCTCCTAGTATCATACGTTTGTATCAATGGAACATGACTGCTGATTCTACTTCTGGATTTAATGAATATCTTTGTGATTCGTATTACATATCTAGAGTATGGATAGACTCAAATTTTAGTCCTAGATCAGCATCTTAAAGTATCCACACATAATCGTTACTGAATTTGACCTAGGGTGTAAGCAGGTCTAGCATGTGGCCTATATGTATTCAGTGTGTATTCGATTCCCGCTGACGGCTAAATTATTATTTCTCTCGAAAATTATTTCCATACATGCAAATGGCCTTGTGGGGAGCTATACTTCATACCAAATTGCCACTTAGATATTATCAAGCCAGTTGCGCACATTACAGCACAGAGAGAAAGGGTTGGCGTTCATTGGGACGATCCACGGGGGTATTACCTGCCGGCAGAGGTCGGATGGTAAGAGCAACTCTACAGATTAGAGAGGTCGTGGGTTCGATTCCCATTGACTGCTATAATATTCTTTCTCTCGAAAATTATCTCCATATATACAAATTGCTTAGTGGGGGCTATACTCCATACCAAATTGTCATTCGTGTGTATACGAAATAAGGCACACTGATCCACGTTACTGATTGGACGATGCGAATATAATGGCATCGATTACAACTGTTTAACCATTATCAATAGTAAAAAACCAACTTGTGATTGATTTATATACTCGTTCGACAGCTTGGAGTTTGGTCTTAGTAATGTGGCGTGAATAAAGCCTTGAGGTTATCGACGAGGAAATTCTCCATTAACGGGAATGTTGGACTCGACGTCCGATTTTCTTTTTTTATTGCAGATGTTCATGTTCATGCGGAGACTATGAATTTTCCACACGGCCCCTAGCACCGAAGCCTTAATCATTTCCAAGTAATGCCAGCCAGACGACCTTGACAAATCTTGATCAATCCGAAATATTTATTCAATCGATAGCGAATAACACACATGTAATATACATGCATCCCTGGGACGCTTTGGTGGCGTATGTTCACGATCGTTCATCTTTATTCTTGTATTCTCGAACGGTCCCTAACAGAATCGAGGCACCTTTCCCATGGGAAAATTGGAACCCACTGGTAAAGCGAAATATTTTGTACGCTATGTTCCTTGATCCAAAGTAGAAGTATTTCGGTGATTTGTTTCATTCTGCAATTGAATGTGAATTTTTCCTACATCTTCAATGCTGTATATTATAGGCCCTACCAAAAGGCTATTTCATAATGTCTGGTTAAATACACACAGAAAAATAATACAAAAAAGCTGAAAATTTTCTGCAAAAAATATTCTAAGATATTACAAGTTTGAATAAATTGCGCAGAAATTACCTTATCCAAAAATTAAATTTTGCAGTATCTTAACTTCTTATAATGAGAAGGAACTGTATCTTCAAATTTGGTCACCCCTTGCTTCGCTGCAAACTCTAAATCAACCTTTTAAATGATAAATATGATAGTAAACCCGACACGTTTATCATGGGAACAGGGTGTTGTGAGATTTAATTCCATAATTTATCAGAGGGAAATTTTTTTCGAACATAAATTAATAATCTCTCTAAGATAAATATTTAATACTCACTGTCGGTTGGGGCCGATGTATCATATGACCACCACAACTGAGTGACGAAGAATGGACTCCAGCAAACTATATATGCAATTACAACAACAAACGTCAGTCGTACAGTTTTTATTTTCTTCTCTGAAACGGCTTTGGCTGCCATATCGGACTCGGTATTATTCCTCTGGAACGTATATAGAGTCTCGTGTTTCTGGGCAGACGTTGAAAGAGAAATGGTGCCAGTAGCGGTGGTGTCCGCCGAAAATACATGAGAGCAATGGGAGGAAGTCAGTTTATTAAGGTATTTCTTCTTCGACGTACAGCAGCTTCCCCAAACAGTATATCCTATTCTCCCATATGTATAAACTAGTACAAATAATGGAATTATATAGATAACGAAGGTGAAACACGTTATATATAACTGCATTGTCCAAGGAGGTTCGAAGGTGGCCCAACAATCAAAGGTGTCTTCATCCGGACTTACTCGTTGATACTGGAATATAAACAGCTGTGGAACACTGAATATAAGGGATATAATCCAAGCTATAAGTATCATAATCTTGATCCTGGTTTTACTGACCGTAGGTGGACAGAATGGGTGACATATGGCCACGTACCGGTCAACAGCCGTTATCACGAGAATGTATGTGGACAGATACATCACAAATATTTGGCCGAATTTCACAAGGCGACACAGGGCGTCATTTCCCTCAAACCGATAGGTAATATCCCAAATCAATTGTGGCAATATGTTCAATAAAGCCACAAGAATGTCCGCAATAGCTAGGTGTAATATACAGAATCTCATCCTGGTAATTTTTCTCCCATGCCGTCGCAGTGCATACAGAACGAGGCCATTTCCGACTAATGCCAAGCAAAATATCACTCCTTGAACAGCAACTTCGAGCTTAGCTAGCTTTTCATCGCGTTGCGCCACTGAGATAGGGTTCTCCAACAACGCAATGGTTGTGTTACCGTCCATGTCGTAATAACGAGAAATTTGCTGGGTATCCGCCAACAAATAAGAGCAACACAGATGTACTAAATCATGAACAAACCTGGTGTCAGTTGATGGTTGACAGCAGTGGGAAATGTGATGTACGTGTGACCAACCATGTCAAACGGTATTTCCCAAGTAGAAGTGCGTTAGAGCGTATTCAGTTGAATAAATATACCTTCACGGCACTGTCCTCATCTCTTATCATCCATCACCTGAGGAGTTTCCGCTTGCAATCTCTCTCTATCAATTATTATTCAGAAAACCAGCAATTTTGTACAATGCTCATATACAAGAACGTCCGCAATAGCTAAGTGTAATATACAGAATCTCATCCTGGTAATTTTTCTCCCATGTCGTTGTAGAGCACACAGACTATTTCCGACTAATTCCAAGCAAGATATCACTCCTTGAATAGCAACTTCCAGCCATCCACTTAGTTAAGCCGTTGGTATTATATACAATTTCTTTCGCAAATTGTTGTCCGGGATTTAACCCCAAGAAGCTCAGAGCACTGATTCCGATAGGATTACTTCCTCCGTACGCTAGCATGTTTTCCGAGTTCAATCCAATATCATCTCGGCTTTATATATCATCTATTGCCGTCTTGACATAACTGCCTGAGGTATGGAATCCGTGAGACACAGTGTTATATCTCATCACTTTGTTATAACATTGCTTGGAATTCTTCCAAAGTCCTGAAAAATTAAAAGACGAACATCAGTGAGGTGAAAACACTTGTTTTCTATCTGAACTCCTGTGGCTTGTCCCTGGTCGGGAAGACTTACCACATCCGCTTCAATATCGATCGATAGCATTGCTCATTTTGTGTAGTAGCAACTAGAAATCAAGGTTTCCAAGACGGTAATCTTTCCAATAGACCGGATCAAGTAGGTTTTCTAGGAATTCGGTGACAAAAAGCAATATAACACAGCAATAAAATGGACACGAATATGTGATGCCGATGATAAAAAATCCGAAAGAGCAAGTTCCCTTCCTGGGCAGTATATTAAGCGGAATGGCATGTTGTATTATGCATACATTTGATGGAAGTTTGCTGTTTATAGCAGTATGCGTCAGAAATCCGAAGCTGCGATGAGAATGTAAAGCGTATTTTATGACAGGTCCAGTTCGTTTTATTTTATACATTAGCAGCTCAAGGTCAGCGGGGGAGACCACCTCTGCTGTTCTCGGGTTTACGTAATCCCTTTGCCATTTCGGTAAAATATGCTCAAAATATAATCACAAAATATCTTTTGAATAATTCGGACTTGCAATGTGTAAACTCTGTTCATACGTGTAACTGCCCATTGGGCTCGGACAATAGTACATGGATCATTATCACATATGAAACCCACTGAATTAATGACATAGTACATTGCGTTGTTATTTCTGTATCACCTTTTTCAGTATATTCCCGTGGATATACCCCACCGGATAACAGTACGAGTACCTACGGCATGTCCTGGCCAAATCCAAAACCAGGTGAATATTTGTATCCCCACACGTATAAGAGCCCTTGACTAGCCCTGAATGAAAATTTCACTGTACCTTGATCGTACGTCATTTTATTATGAGTACGTTATTTTTATATGCTACGATAATGTCAAAGAAAAATATAATGTATCGTTTGGCATAATACTAACATTCATCATCATTTGCAGGGATCAAAATTAATCATTTCGCTTCTCCAATTCTGAGGAGAATTATTTGTGCACTTAATTGGCAACATTTGGAGGAAATGTGTTAGAACAAACGACAGCTAGTGACGTACCTTATATCGAATATAGTTATATCACTGTACCTTTTGAGATAGTAATTTGAGTGAACACCGTGAACACATTCCAGGGATATTCCATCGTCCTAGAGCTTAGTCATTTTGCAAAAGAGAATGACAAACCGGCTTCGGTGAGAGTACTGCGATAGGCCTACAGATGCAACGATCGATCTCAATGCTTTCCCAAGCAACAATCCCATACGTGGTAGTGCAGAGCCAATTTTATACGTGACAGCTGACATGGAATCGAATCAAGTTAATCGTGAAACGAAGACAGTTTTGCGTATAAACGTTTTTTCACACATGTGGTGGTTAGGGCTTTTTGAAGCAACTCTCAGTATAATTCCATGGCGCTTGCGGGAAATTACGGAATTATATCCAGTTAAATATCAGAGTGGTACTATATATGCAGAATACTGTCAAACAGCCTGTTAAATTCATCCAACCCGGATTGTGTGGAGGGATGAAACCTGTTCCATCTCACCTACACAATTTTGTAAGCATTCGCCAGATAGTGTCACCAATTGATGCAAACAGATCAAAAATGGCGCTGAGTCAACTTCACGGCCGTATAGTTGCTAAATAACAAGTATCATGGTATATATTTTGAGTTCAACGGCAGTATGTCGTTCGCAAAAGGTTTATCACCAGATGTGAAATTTCTATGGAAAAATAGTTTTACCATAGTTTTAACGCCGCTGCGAAGTACGACTTCTGCCCTACTGAAAATGATGCAAAATTACTCAATTGCGAGATAATAAGCTCAACATTCGAATGATATGTTAGCTTTCACAACAGATTTGCGTGCCGGTATCCTTCTTTCGGTGTAGGTGGCACACCCGAATAAAACTGGCTCGAGTATGCACAAGAACCAAATAATGGTATTCATTAAATGTTCTAACCCTAGTCTCGATTCGCAGCTTACAGATGGGTGAAAAATAATATCTTCGTCTCAGACACATTGGAGGTTGAACAGTCTGAACTCGCATAGTGAACGCGTGTTGAATACCCAACCAGATCTTATCCTTATTAGCGGTGAAACCTGCAGAGCCTACCTTTCCTGTGCATTCTCTCGATGGTAGTGGCTTGAAAGTGAATCTTAATTGGTATTATAACGTTCGCGAACATGCTGATTGACAGTGAATAAAATTCACCTTTGGTAAGAGTGACATACCGTTTTCTATCAAACGGGATGTGCAGAGAGTGATTCCACCCCCCTCGAAGATTGCAATATATAGTATTTTTTAACACATGAAATGGAACAACAAAAGAAAGGTTATTCCACCCCACGTTGGACTCGATGATCGATTGCCATTAGCGATCAATATAATGTGGTCGCGTAGTGGACAGACAGGTCAATGGACCGTCACTTATCACAGACAATTCGAACGAACTTAGCCATTATGAGAACATAAATTGAAAACCTGAAATAACTGTTGTACAGATCTGATCACCATTTATACGCCTGTTTTACTACATGCACAGTGTTCACCATGACAATTGGTACATCAAGTAAACTTGGACAGATGAAAGCATTTCTGGCAAATTATAGATTGATCTTGTGAACATTGTTCAGATAATAAGCAAGTTTTCAAAGGATTGCCTAATTTACTGAGTTTACCTGAATCGGGATTCTTTATGTTTCCGCATGTACCCTATCATTGATCTATGCAATACATGTACAAAAATGCCAATGCGAATCGGTCGCTTACATATCTTAATAAAGCTGTCCTTTTGTTTTGTGGACTAGCAGGGCTTTCGACAAGAATACCACGGAGTTTCAGGCCAACAAGGGACATTCAACACGGAAACTTAACACCAACCAATGTGTCCACAGACAGTATTCATATATTATAGCCCTCGCCACTAGATTCAGTAACCATGTTGCATATATCTGCAATATGAATTGCGTCGGAATTCTAATGAATATGTCTATGTAACGCTACCAGGCCTGGAGGGGGGGGGGGGGTGCATTGTGCCCTTACCAAATTTTATAGTCTATCTCTGGAACGACACAAAGTTGGAACTCTGTGATTTTGTAAATTCAGAATGACAGCCATGTGGAGTACCAGAGAGGTAACGTTTTCGTCATTTTATCTTCGAATGCCTGTTTTTCTGCGAGAACAAGTGGCAAAAAAAAAATCCCTTTTATTTCACATCAGATTATTTTACGAATTTATCATACAGCGTTCGAGGAGAAAACATCCAAATAAAATAATTGAAAAATTTGATCGAAATATCCATCAAAAAATGCCGTTTTTTTTAAAATGACCAAGGGTATAGTGTGGTAAGTTTCAACCTCCTAGCACAAGGAGTTAGAAAACTATTAGCTCCCCCCCTCCCCACGCCGGCCTGGACAGATCCCAAAAAGCCCCGGTCAGGTAGGGTTCATCTACTCTAATTAATTAATCTGCTTAGTCCAATTTGAGACAAAGTCCAATAGCCAGATATTTTAAAGGGCCACCTGTTAGTAGATACATAAACGCGAAATGCCTGAGGTAAGCTGATTTTTTTCCACGTGTCTCGCTTCAACGTTCCACTTGATATGTGAAAATAACATTTGGCGTACAAGCCAATGCTAACCGTGATGAGTACAATAAATCAGATTTTCTTTTGTTACCAATAGCATTGAGTTTGAGATGAGTTCTTCCCATCTCAGTGCGGGATTACACAAGTCGCACACTAATTGGCTTTGCGGTGAAAATGAGTTTCGGCAGGACTTCTGAGAGGCAAAATTCTCTGACCTGTGTGGAAATAGAAAACGGCATACCCTTCGGCATATCAGGAAAACAATCAGAATTCGACAGCCCTTCGACTTCACAGATATTGCTGATGAAGTCACATATCTCTGGATTAATATACATCCCGTAGATCCCACCAGCATCTTTCCATTTTCTTGATGGGAATTGGCGAATTTATTTTAAATCTATGTTCGATAACAATAGCGTAATGAGACAAACTGAACGTTTCAGATTATTGAGGCTTAGGCTGAGTTTCGATAATAGATGTAAGATTGCATTATCCAAGCCTTTATGTAGCTGAAAATCCCTGGCTCCAGACCTATTGTTGTTCTCACACTTGGCTATTCTATGCATTGTCTCGTGATCCTTAAATGAGGTATGGACCAGGTTAACTGACCCATGCACCAAGTTTGATGTTGATTGGTTTATTCTTTCGTGTATACTTGGGTCAAATATTGGCGGTATTCTACCAGATTAGAGCCCCACATGTACAGTGAAGTTCCAATATTTTAATATGGGATGTACGGTCCATCCGTCGCCAACGGGTGAATATTAAGAGGCGTGCATTTTTCAACCACCAGCACATCAACCAATTGTTTCAACAATAAAGTGACATGTAAGAGTTGGGAATAGTTGACGATGTCTGACGACTAATCAGCAACCATAGGACTTTACAGGAAAGCTTCTCTCGGTACGTCACATTCAGAGTCTGGAATACGGAGGATTCTCAGGCCTCAGTATCTCAGCTGCGCTTTTATTGCAGCTGATCATGTGGTGACTAGGAAATAACCACACGGTCCTGACACCGGCTTAAGCGGAATTAGATACAATAGCTCGGGACTTGTGATGACAGGTTAGCTCATCTGATGTTAATGGATCAGCATAGTTGGAATCTGATGGAGTACACGCCTCAACATGGGGTAAACATGCTAAATGCGAAAATACCAAGAATAAAGTGACCTGTACTCCCCGTAGTCGTGAGGCTTAACTCACCAAGACAATAAATTTACGTATATTTGTCACTTGACGTGTACAGAGGGCGGTCCTCCGGGATTAACAGTCCACAAGCAGAATCCTACGATATAAAATAATAAATTTCGTGGACCGCGAAACGTCTATTTTCTGTGCCATTCTACAGTTGTATGAGAGATTGGTCTCAGTGGTGAAGGAGGGTACAAAGCCCACTGTACTTCAGGATTTGAGGGCGTTGATGCTGGTTATACCGTGGCACATTGGGTTGTAGCGGCGAGAAGCCATTTGCGATTTTGCGATGGTGTTACCAACATTAACGGCAATATAATTCAATACGATTATTCTCATTCTTATGTTTTCCCTCACTCCAATGTAATGTCTGAAGCAAAGCAAACAAGAGGATTTGAACGGCAGAGCATTTTCAAACATTTCCCAAAACTGCAATTTTTAGCGTCGGAAATATTTATCGCTGAACAATCAACTCCTCGTCAGATGGTATTGGGAGCGGATTTACATACTCGTTTGGGATGAAGATTTAACGCCACATTTTTTTTAGTGGACAACAGCTTACAAACTGACGCCCACAGTTAATCGTAATTGAGATTTTTAAAATATATATATTGCTTTTATTACAGTGAGATGATACTTCTAGCCGAAACATGTTTTACGTCATCATTAGTGGGCAGCCGAATGTTACACTAGACAATTGATTCATTTCTAAAAATGTGGGGGTTGGTGTGTGTGTGTGTTTATGTGTATCGCATATACGACTAGTGTGACAATATAGCCGGCAGATTCATTGACCTTTTAATCGGGCACAATGTTTACCAAGAGCATCAACAAACGCATTACCATATGTGTATCAATAAGTAGAATGGCTAGGTCCATTGACTATATCATTATCCACCTGTGTATAATTGGTCATGTGTATACAAAACACGTTCAGTTGAATCGCTCAACAATAATATACATGTGTTGTCAAATATTAACCCCATACGAAGCACGTCTATTTACTTGGGCTCAGCGCTGTGTGGGATATCAGATAGTAAAGGAAGAAAACACAACCAAGTAGAAAATCTCAGATGAGACACCACATCGTCTGACACCAACCGCCTGGCCATATAGGACCGACGTACTTGCTCAATGAGCATATATGAGGGATTCGCTGACGGTGTTCTGTAAAAAATTAACGTAGCGGACTAAAGCTCTGGCCTGTAATTCCTGAAAATGCGAATATCCATGGATATGGCGATATGTCAAAGACTATGATATGACATTTGTGTTTTTCTTAAAACAAACAAGATACTGTGTTAATGACGTCAGATCCGACATATGACCAAACAAGAATGTCCGCGTCAATAACCGAAATACCTTTGTCGTACAACAGGTAGCATGAATTTCAGATATACACGAAAGGAAAATTAAAACAATCATAAGATAGTAACCGACAAAAGAGAAGCGGTTCTTTAGATTAAATCCTTAACACCGACAAACTTTCTTTATCCAATCGAATCCCCAAGTCGTTTTTAAGGAGTATAATGTATCTCAGACACGCTTCGATTGTGCCTGTTCATTTGAACACCATGGAGGTGTAAAGCACATGATGTTCTACCGACCGCTAACTCCGGGTGAAGCGAAATTAGACACAAGTTAAGAAATGTAGCGTTAGTGATCTCACACGCTACGATCGTATTTTGCCATCAGTGTATAATATTTATCTCAAAATTTGAGAAAATTTTAATGGAGGTGTTTGGTAGAATAGTCTTGTTTGACGTTGATGTTCTGTGGCGTTGATTAAATCGTCACAATTTGCACATGACATCGGAATGCTACCAGACCAGATGTCAAAATTATACTCTTCTGTCTTTTTGTAGACCCGACCTGAAACATGGCCACGAATGTGTGATGGTGAGGATAAAAAAAATCCCAAAGAGCAAGTTCCTTTCCTGCGCAGTATATTAAGCGGAATGGCCTGTTGCATTATGCATACATTTGATGGAAGTTTTGTTTATAGTAGTTTGCGTCAGAAATCCGAGGTTGCGATGGAAATGTTTTATGACAGGTCCAATTCGTTTTATTTTACACATTTGCAACTCAAGGTCAGCGCGGGAGACCTCATATGCTGTTCTCTGGTTTACGTAATCCCTTTGCCATTTCGGTAAAATATGCTCAAAATATAATCACAAAATATCTTTTGAATAATTCGGACTTACAATGTGTAAACTCTGTTCATACATGTAACTGTCCCCTGGGCTTGGAGAATAGTACATGGATCATTATCAGATATGAAACCATTGCAATAATGACATAGTATATTGCATTGTCATTTCTGTATCACCTTTGTCAGTATATTCCTATGGATATATCCCACCGGAAAGGATATCTTCGGCATATCCTGGTCAAATCCAAAACCAGGTGAATATTTGTATCATCACACGCGTAAGAGCCCTTAACTAGCCATGAATGAAAATTTCACTGTAATTTGATCGTACGCCATTTTTTTTATTTACCATGAGGCTACGATAAATTTTTAATAAAAATGTAATGTATCGTTTGGAACTATACTAACAATCATCATCATTTGTAGGGATCAAAATTAATCATTTCGCTTCTCCAATTCTGATGAACCATTATTTGTGCACTTAGTTAGCAACAATTGGAAAAAATGTGATAGAACAAATGACAGCTAGTGACGTACCTTATCTCAAATATAGTTATATCACCTTACCTTCTGAGCTCAAAATAGTAATTTGAGTGAACATGTTGAACACATTCCAGGGATATTCCATCGTCCTGGAGCTTATTCACTTTGTAAAAGAGAATGACCAACCGGCTGCGGTGAGAGTACTGCGATAGGCCTACAGATGTAACGATCGATCTCCATGCTTAATGACATTTCCCAAGCAACAGCCCCATATGTGGTAGTGCAGAGCCAATTTTATACTTGACAACTGGCATGGAATCGAATCAAGTTAATTGTGAAACGAAGGCAGTTTTGCTTGTAAATGTTTTTTAGCATGTAGTAGTTAGGTTTTTTTGAAGCAACTCTCGGTATAATTCCATGGAGCCTATGGAATTACGGGATTAGATCGAATTAAATATCAGAGTAGTACTAAATATGTAAAATACTGTCAAACAGCCTGTTAAATTCATCCAACCCGGATTGTGTGGGTGGGATGAAACCTGTTCTATCTCACCCACACAATTTGGTAATTATTTGCCACATAATCGATGCAAGTCGAGTCAACTTCACACCCGTTTAGTTGCTGAATAATAAGTATCATTCTATATATTTTCAGTTCAAAGCCGGTATGTTGTTTGGAAAGATTGTTTTACTATAGTTTTAACGCTTCGAAGTACGGCTTTTGCCGAACAGAAACAGATACAAAATTACTCATTTGTGAGATCATTGGATCTACATTCGAATGTATTGTGTAACGCATGACACACGGGCTTTCAGAACACATTTGTGTACCAGTACCCTTCTTTCGGTTTAGGAGGTCCAGCCGAATAAAACTGATTCGACTGTGCACAAGAACCAAATAAAGGTATTCCTTAAATATTCTAGCTCGTCTCGATTCGCAGCTTACAGATGGAAAATAATATCTTCGTCTCAGACACATTAGAGGTTGAACAGTCTGAACACGAATAGTGAACGCTATTTGAATACCCAACCAGAACTCATAGCTATAAGCGGTGAAAACCTGCAGAGACTACCTTTCCTGTTCATTTTCTCGATGGTAGTGGCTTGAAAGTGAATCTTAATTGGTATTCTAACGTTCGCAAACATGTAGAGCGATAATGGAAAAATTCACATTTGGTAAGAGTGACATACCGTTTTTTATCAAACGGGATGTGCAGAGAGTGATTTCATCCCCATCGAAGATTGCAATATATAGTATTTCTTAACACATGAAATGGAAAAACAAAAGAAAGGTTATTCCACCCCACGTTGGACTCGATGATCGATTGCCATTAGCGATAAATGTAATGTTGTCGCGTAGTGGACAGACAGGTCAATGCACCGTTTCTTATCACAGACAATTCGAACGAACGTATCCATTATGAAAGCATAAATTGGAAACCTGAAATAACTGTTGCACCGATCTGATCACCATTTATACACCTGCTTTACTACATGCACGGTGTTCACCATGACAATTGGTGCATCAAGTAAACTTGGTCAGATGAATGCATTTCTGGCAAATTATAGATTGATCTTCATCCTCCCCACAGCGCATGCTCCATTTCGCAGTCTCCATTATCCATCCCTGCCTCCAATAGCGGAAGTTGACCTTTACTACGTTGCTATGACGTATAGGGTAAAACCCACGTACGCACGGTTCAGTTTGAATCCGGCCGAACAACTCCTTCAGTTTTGCACATGAGCGAACTACTTTTCATATGCTCTGTCCAGATAAACAGGGAAAATAATCTCCAGATAATTCTGTTCAACGCTTGGTCAACAGAAGTATTATGCAGACTTGAAAAGTAATCGAAATATTCGGCAAACATCTATTTTACTATATATGATGTCACTTCCGGCGATGTGGGCGAAGACCCCGAATCCGGTCCAAAAATCTGACTGGTGGCTTGGGTGCTATTAGACCCACAGCGAGGTGGTTGATTGATCTTGTGAACATTGATCAGATAATAAGCGAGTTTTCAAAGGATTGCCTATTTTGCTGAGTTTACCTGCATCGGGATTCTTTATGTCTCCGCATGTGCCCTATCATTGATCTAAGCAACACATGTACAAAAAATGCCAATGCGAATCGATCCCTTACATATCTTAAATAATAAAGCTGTGCTTTTGTTTTGTGGACTAGCAGGGCTTTCGACAAGAATACCACGGAGTTTCAGGCCAACAAGGGACATTCAACACGGAAACTTAACAGCAACCAATGTGTCCAAAGAGAGTATTCATATACGAAATGATAGCCATCGCCACTTGATTCAGTAACCATTTTGCTTATATCTGTAATATGAATTGCGTAGGAATTCTAATGAAGTTCCCGGGAAGGTATATGACTGACCAATGATTATATAAGAAAATGATAAACACGAATTATCTAAGGAATATTTCTATTTAACGCTACCAGACATGAGATTGGGGAGCATAATGCCCCTACCAAATTTTCTAGCCTATCTCTGGGACGACACAAAATTGAGAGTTAGCTGGCACTCCGTTATTTTGTAGTTGATCATATTGGAGTCATTTTGAGCCTATTTGCATAACCACTCGATCAAAGGTAAATTCAGAAGGACAGCCATGTGGACTACCGGAAAAGTGACGTTTTCGTAATTTTTTCTTCAAATTCCTGCTTTTCTGCGAGGACAAGTGGTAAAAAAAAGCTATTTTATTTCATATCAGATTCTCCGCGTTCTCGGAGAAAACACCCAAAATAAAATAATTGAAAAATCTGATCGAAAAATTCACAAAAATGCCTTTTTTTAAAATGACCAAGGGTATAGTGTGGTGAGTTTATACCTCCTAGCACAAGGAGTTAGAAAACTATAATATAATATATAATATTGGCGGTATTCTACCAAATTAGAGCCCCATATGACAGTGAAGTTCCAATATTTTAATAGGGGTGTACGATCCATCTGTCGCCAACGGGTGAATATTAAGAGGCATTCATTTTTCAACCACCAGCGTATCTACCAATTGTTTCAAACATAAAGAGACATGTACGAGTTTGGAATAGTTGACGATGTCTGGCGACTCATCAGCAACCATATGACTTCACAGGAAAGCTTCTCTCGGTAAGTCAGATTCAGACTCTAGGATTCTCAGGCCTTAGTATCTCAGCCGCGGTTTTATTGCAGATGTTCACGTGGAGACTATAAAATAACCACACGGTCCCGGCATCGGATTAAGCGAATTTAGAAACGCTAGCTCCTGCATTGTGATGACAGATTAGCTCGTCTGGTGTTAATGGATGAGCATAGTGGGCGTCTGATGGAGTACACGCCTCACCATGGGGTAAACATACCAAGAACATGCAGCTTCCCACAAAGATCGAGCCCTTTAGGGTGGCACATCATTTGAGGTTGCACATCATTGGCAATGCACATCATTCAAAATCACAATACATTTATTAAAAAATATGATTTCTGTGTCAGTGATGTTGAGGTTGGATTGAAGGAGGAACTATATTATAACTTCAAATAAAGATTAAGCTTACTTTCAAAAAGAAATGTAAACATCTCATTGCGTAGATCTGATGAATACATGTACATGTATAGTTAGGAACAATAGGTGTGAAATTGGAAGCACGTTCTCGGTCTAACTTTGTGTAATGATAGCTAGGTGAACAAAAAATCCCGTTTCTGACAAAGCTATTAACAACGCAATAGTTGGAGTAAAGCTATCATTTCCAGTATGCGATGAGACACCAGCATTTGTATGCAAATAAAAGAATATAATGGCAACTGTGTCCAATCATACTGTAATGCTACATAATCATGTGCACTGGTAAAGACCGAGAGATCACAAACTGATTGAAACTCAGTCTGAATTGATAATAGTAAGTTAAATGTGTGGACAGAAATACGGTTCGTACAAAAGCTTTAGAGTAAATCATAATTGATAGAAAAATTGAAGGAAATGGTGTCCTTCATTTAAGGCGACACGAAATTATGAACTAGCAGGGGTTCGGTACTGCGGGATTCCCCCGCCGGTTATTTTGATATTGTACTTCTAAAATAAAATAATGTCATCAAACTATTAGTAAATACATGCACTATAAAGGAATATACTCTAGGTGATTTGGTATTAGAATTTTCACTGACTAGCTTGACATAATAAAGCATGGTAAGCACTCCGAAGAATGACAAGCAATTCATTGTGACTCAATATTTCGGTTTATTCCTTCAAACCATCGTCAGGAGTAATTTTACAGAGAAACCTAACGGTATATATACAGGTAAGGTGTTGAAATAATTGGCGATGAATAAACATATATGGTTGTAAAAATGCCATCAATGTTGATTATGTGCGATATAAACAGTTGTTGTGGCATTACATAAAACGGATACATTATATAAGAGATTAACAATATGTGGGATTAAACAGTAAGCAGTGACGGCAATAATCAAAGACACAGTTAAGACTGGCAGGTGTTTGTATATACATAGGGAAGTGACCAGTTCAATATAATATAAATTTGTCAGATTTTATTGTTTTATCAATCAAACAAAGCTAACTGTTTTGAAGCTTTCATCCATGATTTAAATGCGGTTCGTTGCTTTTAATTGCAAACGTCTCTTTAAATAGTAATTCTGACCAATCCTGTGATTTATTTATGACTTTCATGTTGTTAAAAATAATCTGAGGAAGGTTAGGTACAAAACTGGTGTCCGAATTAGGCATGCTGAACAATCTCATAATATGGTCAAAATGCTCACAGTTTTGAACATGGTTAAAAATCTCACTGTTATTGTCATCAGTCATGGCAGCATGTTCTTTAGCTCTGTGATAAGGCATCTTTCAGTTTTACCTATGTACTGTTGAGAGCAACCTGGACAGGAGAATTTGTACACAACCATATTTTGAAATTCTTCAACAATTCGATCCTTCATAGAAGTGAAGTAAGATGTCTTAGTATTGTAGAACAGGACAGTGAAAATAACTTTACGTTTAACAACCTATTCACTTTAGACATTGATTTCTTGACGAGTTATTCACCTTTTCTTCTTACAGAGAAGCCTAACAAATATTTTAGTCTCTTCCGTTGTTCTGTTATCTGCGGGTTGTCTAGGTTTCCTGATTGAGAACCTATCAATAAGTTTATTTGCTAATCGTACTGGATAACCATTCCATGACAGAAACATTCTAATAATTTTAAGCTCAGAATTCAATAAAGTTTTGTTGCTACAAATTTTGCGAGCCCGATGAACCAAAGCTTGTATCCAAGACATTTTGGTTGCCCAAGGTTGAAAACTAGAAAAATTTGTGAATAAGCCGGTATGGGATGTCTTCCTATAAACACTGGTTCCATTGGGCAATATGTTAATATCTAAGAAGTGCACCTCATTATTGTCAGTAAAATCGTCAAAAGTAAATTTGATGTTCTTGTTATACTTATTCAGTTTAGATTTAATTGTTGTAAAATCAGAGGGTTTAGCTAAAATCAGAGTATCATCTACAAAGCGACAATAAAATGTTATAACATTGTTTTCAAACAGATTGTTTACCACATCTTTTTCGAGTTCTGTCATGAATATGTCAGCAAGCACAGGGCCAAGCGATGTTCCCATGGTAACTCCGTCAATTTGTTGATAAAGAATTCCATTAGTTGAAACTGCTGTCTTGGTACACGAGTCCAGTATTAATTTCTTAAGCGTGCGTTTTCTGAGATTTGTGGATATCAACTATCAAAGAGTTCACGGGGGATGTTGTTAATCCGGCTGATGGCATCAAAAGAGTCTTTAAGACGCTAGTCGTTAGTTCCTAGTGGTTGAAGAATCTTGGATAAATACTTTCCGATTTTGGAGTACACAGTTCCTGTCGTATCGACTACTGGGCGGAACTTCGGAATGTCGGAGTATGACTTGTGGGTTTTGGGAAGGCCATGGGCTCTCGCAGAGTAAGCCACTTGTGGTCTTATAGCTTTGTAGGTGTCGTCGTCAATTTCATTTCTGTTTTAGATTTGTCCTCAGATAGGTCTGTACGGTTCTGAGCTGAGTGAGAGTAGGATCTCTCTGTAGTAATTTAAACTTCTTTCTGTCAGCGAATAAGGCGGTGATATTGGCATAGTAGTCATCTTTTTTTTAAAAGAACGAATCCGTTTCCTTTATCAGGTTTGAGGATGGCGAACCTCTCCTTCAGTCACTTCAATGTTTGGATTCGTTTGTGGTCTGTATTAAGACGTTTATCATCGAAGTCAAGGATATTATAAGCCAGAGATCTGAGGGAAGTTTTGATTCGTTCTCTTTTCAGTCTCACCTATGTCTCCTAAACTAAGGCCAGCTGATTTGGTATGCATGCCTGTATATACAATGTACACTGCATCTCATACCTAGTAATAGGTTAGTATCACATATAAGAGATATAAAATTAGAAATTGAAATATGATTGAATAAGTGTAGCATGATGTAAGCTCCAGGAAAATATGAGCATATGGGGTCGGGCGAAGCTTAGTTTAGGAGATGGATGATGGGGCATGATGCCCCGAGGTTGGGACATGCTTCCATGGGTAGCGCATGGGTTGAATAAGTGTAGGATCATGTAAGCTGCGGGTAAATATGATGGCACGGGGTCGGACGAAGCTTAGTTTAGAATGTATAGGGTGGGTCTCGAAGCCCCAGGGGTGGGGACATGCTCCCGGGGGTAGTGGATGGGGTGAATAAGTGTACAGGATAATCTGAGCTCCCAAACTATATGAGGGGTTGGCTTCGGGAAAGGCTTGGTTTAGGAGATATAGGGTGCTCCAGGGATGGGGACATGCTCTCCGAGGGTAGTAGATGGGTTCAATAAGTGTAGCCAGATGTAAGCATTTGGAATATATGAAAGTTCGGGGGGTCGGACTGGCATTAGTTTAGGAGACATAGGTGAGGCCGAGAAGCTGTGGACAGGAAAATTTTCGAAGTCCAAAACTTTAACATTTACTTGGTCCTGGGGTCCAAGGGGTGGGGACATGCTCCCCGAGGGTAGTGGATGAGTTCAATATGTGTAGCCCGATGTAAGCATCTGAAATATGAGGGTTCGGCGGTTGAGCAGGCGTTAGAATCAAACTTTAACATTTACTTGGTCCTGCAGATAGACAGACAGATAGACAGATAGACAGACAGACGGGCATCATTGTGGCACCTATATCGAGCTTTCCGCAGCTAAAGCTACGGGCTCGATAGAAACTAAGCTGTACTGCCCGAGGTCGCAAGACAATAAATCTACGTATGTTTGTCACTTGACGTGTACAGAGGGCGAGCCTAACAGTCCACACGCAGAATCCTGCGATATACAAATAATAAATTTCGTGACCACGAAACGTCTGCTCTCTGTGCCCGTCTATAGTTGTATGAGAGACTCGTCTCAGTGGTGAAGGAGGATACAAAGCTCACTGTACTTGAGGATTTGAGGGCGTTAATGATGGTTGTAACGGCGAGGAGCCATTTGCGATTTTGCGATAGTGTTACCATCATTAACGTCATCTTGGAATTCAATATAATTATTCTCATTCTTATGGTTTCTTCCAATCCAGCAAAGCAGACAAGAGAAATTGAACGTGAGGTCATTTCCAACCATTTCCCAAAACGCATTTTTTAGCGTCGGAAATATTTATCGCTGAGCAACCAACTCCCAATCAGACATGTCAGATGCTATTGGGAGCTGATTTACGTACTCGCTTGTGATGAAGATTTAACGCCAGGAACCTTTTTTTTCTATGGACGACAGCTCACAAACTGACGCCCACAGTTGATCGTAAATGAGATTTTTTTTATACGAATATCGCTTTTATTATAGTGATATGATACTTCTAGCCGCAATATGTTGCACACCAATAACACGTGATCATTAATGGGCAGGCGAATGTTACACTAGACAACTGATTCATTTTCAAAGATGTGGGGGTGGGTGTGGGTGTTCATGTGTATTGTATACACTACTAATGTGACAATAATGCTGACAAATTCATTGACCTTTTAATCGGGCACAATCATGTTTATCAAGAGCAACAACAAACGCATTACCATGTGTGTCAATACGTAGACTGGCTAGGATCATTGACTTTATCAAATTGACTATATCAATATGCACCTGCGTAAAAATTGTTCCTGCTTATATGAAACACGTTCAGTCGACTCACTCATCAATAATGTTCATGTGTTGTCAAATATAAAACTCATAAGAAGCACGTCTATTCACAAGGGCGAAGTACCGTGTGGGATATCAGATAATAAGGAAGAAAACACAACCATGTAAAAAATCTCAGATGGGACTCCACACCGTCTGACACCAACCGCCTGACCATATAGGATTGACGTACTTCCTCATTGAGGTACGTCCCCTTCCACTTATATGAGAGATTCAATGACGGTGTTTTTTAAAAATTAACCTGGCGGACTAAGGCTCAGGCCTGAAATTTCTGGAAATGCGAATGTCCGTGCATATCGCATGGCGATATGTCAACGACAACGATATCAAATTTGTAGTTCTTTGAGCACAATTCTATGACAATTGTGCCGATAACGTCGAGCTAACAGTGCATTTATCTGAACGTTTTAGCACAGTTTTATTAAATCAACACGCGTCAAGTGCAGGTGTTCATTTGTGAGACTCTATTTCCCAAGTCGGGTGACGGGAGGGACGTCTGCTTTCATGCAAGTAACAATCGAATATAACAAACAAATAAATTACAAGACGGAATTTTTTTCTCAAGTTTAACTGTTTGTTTCCATTGTGAAATTAATTGATTAGCAAAGCGACCCAATAGACCTATATCCACGTATTCTAAAGGAATCACTTCCCATTTGTGAGACCACATAATAAACTCGTCGACTGATATTGGCACGATGCCAACTTGGAAGCGTCATGGCAATATCAGTGGACGAGTTGTCAAAGTTAACCATATTTTTTCAACCTTTCATTATAATCTTTGTTGATCAATTTGAGTATTGTAATAGAAAAAATGTTTTCATAGGCGTGCTCAATGGTTATTTTACGCACGGTTATTATGGTAAAATTTATAAATATTAGGACGCAGTCTTGCCCTAAAACATAAACTTTCCCAAACTAACCGTGCGTAAAATAACTATTGAGCACGCCTATGAAACCATTATTTCTTAACCCTATCTGCCCTGGGCTTTTTGGACCTGTCCAGGCCTGGGGGGCCGAAATGGCCCCCTAATTATTTTTCTTATCCCTTCTGCTTGGGGGCTGAAACTTACCACACTATACCCTTGGGTCAAGCGCTATCAGAAAACGTGAAAAATCCAAGATGGCTGCTGATGACGTCATTTTCGATGACGTCATTTTCAAAAACGGCATTTTTTTGTCGATTTTTCGGTCAGATTTTCCGATTTTTTTATTTATGCAATTTCTCCGAACAAAACTGCATGATAAATTAGTAAACATCAATGTGATGCGAAATAAAATAGTTTTTGCCCACTTTCCATCGCGGACAAGTATAAATTTTGAAGAAATATGACGAAAACATCACTTTTCTGGCACCCCACGTGGCCGCCATCTCGAATTTACCCATGATCCTCTGCTTGCGAGGTTATGCAAAATAACCTCAAAATGACCCTAATATGATAAACTATAAAATCCCGGAGTTCCAGCTCTCCATTTTTTGTCGTTCTGTAGATAACACAGAAGGTTTGGTAGGGGGTCATTTTGGTCCCCAGGCCTGGTAGGGTTAAACGCGATATTGTCGAACTAACAGGCGTCAGACCCGACATACGCTTAAAAAAGTATTTCTGCTTCAATAATCGAAATACCTTTTTTCGTACGGCAGTTTGCATTGAATCCACATATACATGAAATGAAAATTAAAAATAACCCAAGATTGTATCCTACAGGAGAGAAACCGTTCTTTACATTAAATCCTTAACACCGACAAAATTATTTTTCTAATGGAATCTCCAAGTCGTTGCTAGAGTATGATGCATCTCGGACAAGCTTTGAGCTTTGATTGTGAGTATTCATTTTAAGACCATAGAGGTGTAAAACACATGATGTTCAAATGACACTAGCTCTGGGTTAAGCGGAATCAGACACAAGTTACGAAATGTAGCGCGAGTTATCTCTCACGCTACGATGGTATGTTGCAATCAGTGTATAATATTTATCTCAAAATTTGAGAAAACTTGAATGAAGAGCCCATGTCAACGGAGTGGACATAAGTTTGGTTATGCCACTTCTGGAACCAGCTAAAAATCTAGTTTCGTATTATGCATTTTGGAAATCCAGTAGAATATTGGAATAATGGTGCGAGTGTTCGGAAGGGAAATACCTATTTCCTGGAGAACCGGTTAGTGTGTATGTATAGTAAAGTACACATTTCTGAAAAATCATTTATTTCTGGGATAATATATGACAATACGATTTTTTCAAAGCGAATCTACCTACCCTCTATTTCCTATGAATTGTCCAACTGATTTTCTCTTTCGAGAGATAAACGCTCTCATTCTTGTCTAAGTAAATTCACTCGATGATTGTGAGACGGTGTAAGGACATATTGACAGCTGTAATCTGGATCTGTGCAATATAAGGTATTATGAATTGATTTAAAAGGTAAATGGTGTATCCATGTTGACGTTTATGGCTGAGCGCAGCCTGGTATTAACAACATCAGTCACGGTGCACTGCTGTCGTAAAAACAATCTAAACCGTATTCTACAGAATATTACATCTGAGCATCATCACCTGCTTATGCTCATGATTACTTCGTATTCTGCCTCGGGATATCCTCTATCCGTTATTTGATCAGCGCGAAATGATCGCTATCCCTGGTTTAATTCGGATGGTCCGTGTCTTGAACCAACTCTTGTCAGAGATCAATGCTTGGGTCGCCCTTAAATCATTCTGTCAAATAAGCCCTCTTAATTTTAAGTGGGCGAAGAGCATGGAAGAACTATTATAGCACAGATAAAGAGTGGAGGGCCTCTTGCACATGGTTGCCCGGAGAGAAATTAAATTACACGGATGCTAAGAGATGATACGCTATTCCTGTGTATGAACTGAAAATTGTTCTCCTCAACCCAGCGACGCAGCTCGCCTATACAGCAACGTTAAAGTTCTGCGGTATAAACATATTATCGATTTGGACATTCACTAGCCAGCCACCGCCCATAGAGAATGTCCGAGTCCATAACCAAACTGATACCATATCAATCAGATAATATCAGCCGCAAATCCCAAAAGCCTTCGAACATTCGAATTATTTTATATACTCTCTTCTGCAGAGAGAATAGGTTTTCTCACGGTGTTGTCAGGTTAGACGATTTTGGTTATGAACGAGTATAATGGCATATTATACAGGGGAGACCACTGGTACTTTATTATAGAGATTGTCACCGCACTGCGGTGGCCTAATGGTTAGAGCGTCGGCTCCCTAAGCGGAAGGTACTGGGTTCAATCCCAGGCCGGGTTATACCAAAGACTTGAAAAATGGAACTTGTTGCTTCCTCACTTACGCTCAGCATTAAGAGGATAGAACAAGGATTGGTTCGCTCGGTCTCAGTATAATGTGAGCGTGTCATGTCTGCCTACGGCATGATATTTCAGTGGGACAGCACTATAAAATGGCAGCATTAGATCTGCTCTGTCACAGAAATATATTCTCTGTTATTCGCCGCCACAAATGACCCATCACGACAGGTAGCCTGACTTTTCCGCTCAAACATATAAAAACTTCAGTATACATTCGCCACCATTTTTTCAAGCTAGAGCTGCCAGAAATGAGGTCACACCGCCCGACACAATCACAGTAAATATGGGAGGTGGACAATCAAACTGGCCCAGAGTTTTTCCCTATTACAATTTTACAATGTTGCTTGGATATTTTTTATGTTAAATATTACAGAAACAATTAAAAATATATCACAAATCATTTCTCGCCCAGTCAGTTATAATGACTAATCAGATTCCACCGGAAGTGAAGTCCTGATTATAGTCTTAGGCTGAAAAGAATCAATAGTGATTTGTGACCTATAAATATTCTGATTCGAATAATATTGCAGTGGTCAAAAGTAACATTATAATTTAATTATATTCCTACATTGTGAAACACCCGGCCAGAAAATACTGGCTCGAGTGAGAATCGAACTCACCATTCGGAGATACTGTCTCGTTAACAGATAAGCATATAGAGGTGCAAATATAAAGATTCTACTTAAAAAAATTAGGGAGCTATCTCCATTAATATTTAGGCCCTTGGGTATTGAGCAACTTATTGTAATATTTGACACCAAAAGAATATTTAATAACTTCTGTTCTGGATTTTTGATTTGCATAGATACTGACGTCTGCTATGATGCACAGAATGATGCCTGTAGACACACGAGATGACTATTATTAACACAAGCTCCACCCAATCCCCCATTGTTGAGATAAAGTAGAAGTCCTAATTTACCGATAAGTTATATCATATTTCGTGTCAGCAACTGATGAATGACCTGATATTTTACAAACCAAGCCATTCTTTACGTTGTAATGATTACAATTTGTGAATATATCGCTCCAATGTATTAGTCAGCCTCATTGTGCAAAAGCTCTTCGATGAGGGGGGTGGCCTGATCAAATGGTATACTTGAACAAATGTTTCCATGTCATGGAGATTATCCACAAACGGCTTGCCAATAACTGTACTGACTCATCAACTCAGGTCACTCATAATAGTAAGGCAGTATTGAATCTGGATCGTGCAGTTAAAAATAAGAGCCATGCAGATTTCTGATATTTAGGTTTGAAAACATTCTATTCAGCATGGACAAGTGCAAACCTGTCTAGAAATAGAGCGTTGGCTATGATTCCGGACCTCTCCAAAGGTATTTACATATGTGAAAATAAAGAAATCCCGATTTGTCTTTCAGGTTACAAATCACCAATAAAAACAGCCAAACTTAATATGTAGTAAATCGGCTGCGCACATCTTGACAGAACTATATTTTCTAATATTCGCCGCCACAAATGACCCAGCACGCCAGGTAGCCCGACTCTTCCGCTCAAACATATAAAAATAATTCAGCATACATTCACCACCATTTATTCGAGTTACGGCTGCCAGAAAATAGGTCATTCCGCGCGACACAATCACAGCGAATATGGGCGGTGGGCAATCGAACTGGCCCCGAGTTTTTCCCTATTAAAATTTTAATAGGTTGTTTGGATATTTTTTAATGTTGAACATTATAGAAACAGTTTAAAATATATCACAAACCATTTCTCGCGCAGTCAGGTATAATGGCCAATCACAATTCAACGAAAGTTAAGTCCTGATTACAGTCAGGCCCCAAAAAATCAATGGTGGTTTGTGCTTTGGTTTGGGACAGACGTAACAGTCGACTTCTTCCTGGAGGTAGGCCTGCCCGTTGTACTGGTTAAATCATTTTTGGTGTAGTTACTATACTTCGAATAGCACCTTCCAAGTAAACATAAACTATCGCTACACGGAAGGTTTCAATTCGTGCATCAAACTCGCACGTTCATACATCTATCTGTTTCCAGTAAAGAAAAGAACGGACTTAATTCGTACAACGCTAGATTATTTGTTCCAACTTAAAATTATTATAAAAGACTGATATTCAGTAACTGTTTTCTTTCTAGTCGGTATTTAGTTTAACATCTCCACCAGCCGAAGGATATATATAATAACGCGGTTCACACAGATATATTTCCCACCCTGTTCTCGTCTTCTTTGTTCGACTCCAAGTGCCTCACCGCTAAATTTGTTCAAGTGCATGTGTATTTGAGAAAATTGTCTTTGAAGAATGCGAATGGAGCAATAACCACGGTAATTATTTTAAAATACCGGATGGCGATTCTCGCAAAGTAGAGGGATTCTATTCCTAGTGACATTTTGATTGCGTTGTGTATGCTTTAGAGCTGCCATCACGAGATATGCTGCCGGGATTAAGGTGACAAAACCACCAGGAGCTCTGCAAAATAATTAACAAGATACTACGAAATAATGTGCATCCCAGAGAAGCTCCTGACCCGGCAGCTTCCGCAGAGACGACCAGTCCTTCTAAGAGTGGTCCGCGTTGTCTCGTGAAGATGCTGTACGGATCAGCTTGATATTATGGCCGTATTTTCGATGTTTTTTTGAGCTTTAAAAAAAAAAGAGATTATATTTTGAACTGAAAATCTGAGAGAGAAATCTGCTACTTTAGGGAGCATGTCGAAATTCGGATCATTCTTTTTGCATTTGCGCGTGAGAAACAGATCGTACACACGGTCCAACTATCTCAGCGTTGGACCGGCCCCACGTCCAAATACGACACATCCGTACCGTTCCCTGTAGTGGGATCGGTACTTTCTGGACGTGGGAATTATTGATCGGCGAACAACTTTATTCGAACCGAGGTCGAAAGAAATCCAGAAGGACCGATTCAGCGTGAACTTTCGACCGAGCCGATAACAAAATCTTGCTGCAGCACGTTGCAATCGGATCGGGCATGCATGGAAAAAGGACCGCGTTCCACGATCCAAATTTTGACATGCTCCCTTAGGCACCTCGACAGGGCCTCTGAGTAATGGTTAATACATGCATTTGTATTGTAGTAGTAGCGAGTGGCATTTGTTTCTGCGTCCTTTGTTTCAGAATAATGATTCAAATAAACAACAATACATGATAGAATTCTAGAGGAGGATTGGTGGGATTACTGAAGGTGGTTAGGCATTTTTTTTATTTCTAGGACTCGAATCTAAATTCGACCGACAGGATTTGAAATGAAAAAGTATGATAAATTTTCTTTGAAATCCGTTTTATGAGGAAAAATTTATCCTACGAGCCTGAAATGTTTCAAACAATTATCTGTAGTTATCATATCTTGACACTAATATAATTTGTTCAGTTCCGTGAACGTTGTGTGTGCAAAGAAACGAAACGGCCATAATGGACGACGGCCATAATA